>JAOCPS010132886.1:0-15000 GCA_025505425.1 Graphium colonna | reverse complement strand
GTCATGCATACTTTATTTTATGCCGACTTTACAAAGAAGTAAGAGTTGCGATGTTCATAATGTGGAAACATTCCTAAATTTTGTTATTTTTATTTAAAAAACAAACTAATGAACCGATTTTTTTGAAAATTTTATGGGGTTATTTGTGAAGAATGCTGTTTTATATAAATAAAGAGTTTTTGAAATTGATTCAAAAGTGATGGAGACACGCGCAAAACTACATTAAATCAATTGTGTTATTTTGATTCAAAATAAAAACTATGATCTTTCCCGAAGAACATCATATTAGATAAAAAAAAATATTTTTAAAATCGGTTCATAAATAGCGGAGATGTGCGCGAACGTACACAAAGAAAAAGAAAAAAACATAAACATTCGAATTGAAAACCTTCCTATTTTGAAGTCGGTAAAAAGGCAACTTTCTACCTTTTAAATTTATAACGATTTATAGTTTGACTAACAAAATGGTTTTCGCTAACACTTTTAGATCAGAGATAGTGCCAATTTGTGAGCGATTATGACGGCAGACAATGGAGCGTAGTTCACAGCTAACATTAGGAGGTATTACTGGCGTGTCTCGGCATTGTTTCACAGAAATAAACTATTTTTATGTGCTATCTTTTAAAAGACTTGTAATGATGTAGAAGTAAAAACAAAAATACTTATGATGGTGGAGAGGAACATCTAGCAAATATGATAGTAATTTTAACTGTCGAATGTTATACTTTATACTTTTCTTATAACTTAGTTCGTCAGGCCGCTGTTTCCAACTGCTTACTTAATTAATTTTTGCTGTTTTCAAGATATACGTAAATTAGATTTCGCCATAAAAATTTCATTGTTTTTCTGTATCTCTTGTTCTAATCGGGGTGTGCTATTTGTTTTAGCGTAAGAACACTTGTTGGGATAAGCTCTCTCATTTGAAGTTTTTGGTATCGTGTGTATTTTTATGTGGTGTGTTGTACCCTGGCCACATTTTCTTTTATTCGAAACTACTTAAAAACATGTAAATGTGATTAAGGCATTTTTGATATTTTTGTAATGTATAATGAAATAATTGACCTTCCAAAATATGCAAATACGGCTTGTTTACGATGTTTCTTAATAAAATGAAAAATTAATTTCTTAAAGACTGTTCTAGGTACAACTGGTTCCCCTACGTACTAGTAGACCCGTCCACGCGTTGCTGTAGTTAAAGTATACTTCAAATTATATTGAAATAAAGTACTCAATACAGTGAAATTATTGTTTACGAATCGATATAAAAATCTATCGGATTGGGATTTGAAGTTGGGGTCAAATTTGAAAACATTTAATAATCACTTCTTGTTCCTCGCAATGTTGAGGTTAGATTTTTCTGGTACCATTTGCTTGGAATTAATGATTTAAACTGTTAAAATAAATATAGTAATAATAAACTAAAAAAGACCCATTTTATAGCGCACATAATTAAGACGTCAAAAATAATTATATATTAATATTATTGTGAAACATATAATATACAACTAATTTGCAATAAAAATATTGCGACTATGAATTGAGATATGATATATATGAATTAAAATATTTTGTTAGGTAGTAGAGCATAACATCCTGTCACAGCTTTTACTGCATTTATACGAGTAAGGTCCTATATGCCCGACGAAGTGCCACAGCCCTATAAAGTCAGCATGACTTTCTGAGTTACCGGATGACCATTGTTTCTCTCTTCTTTGACCCTCCTAATCCTTAATATGTTGCCGATACGTGTTATCCACTAAACCGGTTTTATCCAATTTCTCAGGTTGACAACGCACATTGCAAGAGTTGCGGGCGATGGGAACACTTAAAATCAGGAGAACCGTCTGCTCGATTGTCGTTTAGGCCATAAAAAAAAGAGTAAAACTATCAAATCAAACTGGCTAAAGGATAAAAAGCTTTTCCAACAAAGCTGATTTTTCAGCAAATTATGAACGGATTTTCAAAATTCTTGTTTTCTTTGAAATTATATAGTTAGAAGGTTAACTTGGACAAAATGTTTTATTTAAAAAAAAAATGAGAAATTTGTTTTACAACAACGTGTGTTATTACGGGAAGAAGCAAGCAAACAAACAAGTAATCAAACTTTCTTGAATTTATATTTACAGAAATAAGGATTAACAGGTTAGGGATAAGATAAACATGTTGAGGCGATCGCTCAATTGAAGCTTGAGTGACCAGTAGTTAAAAAACGGATATTAGTGTATGAAACAGTGAGTTTTCACACACGGACCTGTATGTATATGAAGGTGATTTACGTCTTGATAAACACAATAAAGCGTTTCTCCCGCCAAATGCGAGCACGAGCAATGTCCGCGCACACGCTCTACTGCGTTTAGTGATGTGAATTGCACGTGGGATATCGACAATATTAAAAATAACATGATTTTAATATTTATACACCAAAATATATTGCACTAAGACAAGGCTACAGAAATGCTAATGAATTTATTGTTATACAGTAAGAGACAAAGAAACAAAGGGCTTTTCTCCAATGGGCTCCTGCAAGTCTGGAGAAGTAACAAGAACGTTGAGATAAACGTCCTTTTCTTTAAGATCCTTTATTCGTATCGTATTTAGATACAATAATCATATATATTAACAAATTTAAAAAACGTTAAAATAAAAAAAAAAACATATCTATTTTAATAAAAAATACCTGAATAAATACTGATAAAAATTACTTAAAATCCGGCCTTGAAATTACCTTATTTTATTAAAATGTGAGAATTTATTTTAAGTAAAAGATTTGGTGGAAAAAAAATGCCATAACTACGTTATGAAATTCCCAGAAATGAAGAACTGTCAGTTTAATAATAGATGAAAAAAATGTCGTATATAATGATAGAAACTCAATGAAACGTGAAGCATGAACACTTTCTGTAAAATATTGGAACTACGCTGATTCAAAATCAGAGGTATATCAAAACAGAAATTTAGAATTTATAACTCTATCTACTATCATTAAACGAAGATCGATAAACGATGTAAGTAAAGTCAACATTTTAAGAAGTGTTTATGAAGTGATTTTAAAATAAAATACGTTACGACAGCCTTCTAATATTTACACTTATTAAACACTCTCATAATATAGATAAAATAGACTTATCGATAAATTTAACCACACTATGCACATCACTGTCAATAGCATCGAAACAATCTCGGCGAAAAACACCACGGGCAGCGCACAAGAGTCCGTCATTTGTCTGCGGACGGGCGCCGAAGATTAGATACGCGGAGTACCAAACCTCACTAGTGATGTGAAAAATGGCCAGCGACCAATCGGAAACCAGTGGTGGCTCCCGGGTCAGGCAGTTCGGCCTCTACAGGAGCATTGATTCAAGGACCGAGGAGTTCTTAAGACTGTCCAGGAGACGGCAGATGAGACAGGGATGCGCCTGCGCAATAATATCGACAGCCATAACGGTCGCCATCATTGTCGTAAGTCATGGATTAAATTCTTTTAACCGCTTTCTCTTCGCTACGTGCAGAATGTGTTAACGTGAAATTGTAGTTTAGGTAATCATTGTAATGTTGCTTGTGTTTGTTAACAGAATTTGTCGCTCCCATGTCTTGCATCTTACCAGAGGTATTTAACTATGTTAGTATAATAACAAAACATATGTTTTTAATTACAAATTCTAAATCATGTATTCTTAGATATATTTGCACGTTATAAAACTTACGTTATCGCTTTGTAAACTATTATAACATATTAAATACATATTTATATAACTATACTAAACTAAAACTTAACATATTATTTCTTATACCTATATTTTTATTGAAGAATAATTTTGGGTTGTTGTAAGGCTACTGTTATTGTGCGATGTATATTTTGACAGAAATATCTAAATATGAAAATAATTTATGATATTGAGTAAGCGTTCTGTACAACCGATTTGCTTAATTCTTTTTTTGATTGAAAATTATTGATGTCCAGATTTGTATTAATTTACTGGAAGTCATTACAAGTTTGCTCTTAACACGATTTACACAAATTCGTTTTTCCCCACACAATTTTCTTTCGTTACTATAGATTTTTTTCTATGTATCTCTAGTTTTAATTGAGGTACACTGTTCATTTTATTACTGTTATTTCAGTCTAAGAACACTGTCGAAATATGCTATTTCGTTTAAAATAACTTTTACTTTATTTACTTAAAAAGCTAGGTTGGTCAGGTATATATGTAATGATTATACTAATAAGTTTCGATTTATGAAAAATCTTAATCAAACATCTACATTACTCTTATAAAATTTTGTTAGTGGTAGCTCTAACCTATTAAAAAACTATTACCATCCCTGCCTGCGTTTCAAAGTTTCAAAAATGTTATTATTAATAATTCTTGCTTAGACTTTTAAATCGATAATTGTTTTAGCAACGAATCTAAAACCAAATTGATTTCATGTATTGTTGTTTAGATAACAATAACAAGAAAAGCGGTGACATATTAAGACAAACAAATTCGAATATATAGCGTCATACAAGATACTTTTTATGTTTTATTATTAAATAATTTTCTTCATTCCCCATATGTCGACTAAATATATACATATAATAATTGAAGACTTATTCGATCTAATCATTAAATTCAAAATTAAAGAGGTTCAACTATTTCATTTAGTAATCGAACAAATAAATCAATATATAGAGTCAAAATGCAAAAACACGACATATTTATGATGGTGATAAAAGCTCTCATCCCGAGCAGTTGTGGTAATTTCTGAGAAATCTTGGTATAGGTGGCTCAACATGTACCAATAACCTACCTTTTGATCTATCTATTATTAATAAATACTTTTCTCAACTTCGCATCGCTGTAGATAGTTTAATAAAGTCTACCACTCTTAACCTCCTCTTTAATACTCCTCAATTGATCCCTCAATTTCCAACTGTTTTTACCGAAGTAACGGAGGATGGTATGAAAAATTACTAGTCGTCCATTTCCTCTTATTCCATCAATAGCCAAGTGCATAGTTTGCTATGATTGAACAGATATTCAGATGAACAAGCCATTAGCATAATAACTCCTATCATCACTCACGTTGCTAATCTTTACTACAGACCTGCACCTTTTCTTCTTGGCGGAAGAAAGCATATGTTAACCCTTTACATAAAAACTCCAATCCCATATCATTGTCACAATTTCAATCCTTAATTTTAATTACTTGTTAATCCATTTCAATCTGGTCTTGGTCCTCAGCGGTTGGTGCTTTATTTAAGATATCAAGATATTAAGTGATATAATAGTACTCATATATAATCAATTGCGTTGTCGCACTAGCTTTTCGTGTATCCATGGCTCCTGACCTATGTGATAACCATTAGACTTCCACATCATCCAACAGTTGCTGGTATATTGTCAGCATGAGAAGTAAGATGTTTGGTAGGGATTGGGTAAAATGGAATTGCTTTTTCTTGACATTCTGAAGTATTTTGTTTTGATAAAGGATTTTGTTACTTACATAAGTCTAATTTTAAAACAAATCATGACATGAGTTAGTATATAGTTTAATTCTATTATTGTGTTTAAAAAGTGTTGTATATAATATATTGTTT
This sequence comes from Graphium colonna, assembly GCA_025505425.1. Lineage (NCBI taxonomy): Eukaryota > Metazoa > Arthropoda > Insecta > Lepidoptera > Papilionidae > Graphium > Graphium colonna. The sequence continues at coordinate 9,419 of JAOCPS010132886.1, read as the reverse complement.
GAGGGATGTATATATAATCGAATAAAAAAATATTAAAATCGGGTCAATAATTTATTACGAAGACGCAAATATTAAAGTCTAATGTTATTTAATATTATGTAAACAAATTTCAAAATCTGGTTTGTTTTAGTAATTTAGAATAAACCTGTATGATAACAAATACAAAGTAACCATATTCTTATCGTATATGATAAATGGCCTTATTTGGTAAATGCAATAGGTCCGTAATATCTATTTACTTCCGTCACAGTCACAGTCACTGCGACATTTTTATTAGACATACGATTATATGATTTAAAAATACATTAGCTGTTCCCTGCAGTTCCAGCAGCGAAAAGTTTTTGCGTATTTACATTGATAGTCGCTCCTATTGGTCATAGCGTGATGTTATACAACCTGAAGCTTTCCTCGTTAAATGAGCTAACCAACACTAAAACAATTATAAATTCGGAACAGCGGTTTAAGATTAACGCGTTCGAGCAAATAAACAAAATCTTCAGACTCGCTACACTTTATTATATTAGTATAGATAAATAGTTTTTTGCCCTTTAACCTTTTTAATTATTTTTGAATATTATATTCTTTACTGAGACCCTTCCTTTTTACCTAGACTTTTTTTATTATTTTTTAGCATCTATTCGTCTTGTACATTAGACAAAATTTTAATGCTAAACGAACGTCTAATTGTAATTTTTCTTTCTTTTATATTTTTGGGACCAGTTTATATAATGTTTATACTATATGTATTTCTACTAGTTTATAAGAGATTTCGGGAAATTCGATCAAGTAGATAGGACGTAAAAGCTTAACAAACAAAGACATTAATCCGCCTTCATGTGCAGAATATAAATAAGGATAATTATCGAATGCTAGACGATAAAACTGTCGTAATATTTACTTGTCGACATATTTCCCGGCACAAATTTTAACTATGCCTACGCCAGTCGTTCACCACACCACCTATATACATAAAAAGTTAAAAACAACACAGTTCGTGCATCCATAAATCAATACATCAACACTGCACTATGCAGTCAGCTAGATAATTATAACAGTTGCGCAATTATTTATAATTTTAAATGGCGGCTCATGAATAATATCAGCTGAAAAAGTCGTAGGAAGACGTCGCGTTGTTATCAACAAATATTATCATTCGTTGTATAGTGTTTAGTAAACACGAACGAAAGAAAAACATCAAATTGTCGTGTAATTGGCTCGGGCCGAACAATGTGAAGATATCACCGCCGGGCGACGGTGGCTGCTACCTGTAAACAAATGGTTAGGCTATAATCATTATGACTGTTTGTTTGTTCCGAACTGTGTTAGTCTAAATTTGTTTATTTTCGTCCTTTGCCAAAATAACAATGCATGTTGTTACGACTTAGAAAAAGGGTAGTCTGCTTTTGTAGCTACCATCATTACCTAATTGCAGACTCGTCTTTAGATATGATTGTATGTTGGCCATTTCGCAAAACAACGAAACTGCTTTTCATGGAGTTTTAGTTAAATGCATATATCTTAAGGGATGATTGTAAGAATACAATATTTTTGAAAATGATGATTACCAATGGGGCACTTGTTTTACTAGTTTATTAAAGTAGAAATTGAATTGAAATCCATACTTTATTTTTTTCATTGATAAACTAGCTGAACCCTGTAGTTTCATAGCGTGATGTTATATAGCATAAAGCCTGCCTCGATAAATAGAATATTCAACAATATTTTTTTTTTCAATTCAGACCAGTACTTGTACTGAGCGCGTTCAAACAAACAAAAAACAGCTTTATATTATTAGTACAGATTTTAATTCTTGCTTTACTTTCGGTTTTTGTGAGTAGCTAAAGTTAAGTAGCATTTTGAGAAGGTTTTTGAAGCACGCTACATATATAATTTTGTCCCATAAACACTAACTAAAAATGTGTATCGGTTCTCCTGGTTATTATATAATGGTTATCATTCCCCATGGCCATCTACAATATCTGCAAAGGTTCTTAATATGCAGGCGGCCTTTTATCATCTGTTTGTAAAGTTCTTCTAGCATTAATCATTTGAGCCCTTTTATTTAGAATGTTGAATTGTTTATAACTTTTAATTTTATTCATATGTGGGTTTGGAATTATGGCGCATTTCTAAATCTTATTAGAAGATCATCGTGCTAGCTATCATATGTATTTTTATTCGCAGTAGCAAGAATTTACGCGAATTACAATATTTTTGCCTAATTATTTGATTATATAATGAAATTATAAAATTGATATTCAAAATATCTTATGGCATTTCAAAATAAATCTACTACTACTAATATTAATTCTACTGCTTATAATGAAATTTTACCAGCAACTTCCTTGAAGCTTTAAAATCCCTAAAATATCATGTGTATTATGCAATAATTGTATAAATTATATCCTTAAAATATTATAACGTATTATTATTATTATTTAATATTTAAAAAGTAATTATTTTTTGATCAATAAAAGCATCCATCCTTGCAAACATTCCGATTTTTGAATATCATATACAAGTTGAACATAAAATAATATTTATATGTATGTGTTAAGTAAATTTTACATTTGTGTTGCTTTGTGTTTGTGTTGTAACTACTTGTTGTATGTTTGTTGCTATAAAGTAAGTATTTTGTAGATTTAAAATATTTAATATAATTTTAATGCAAGTCAAAGCTATGTAAAAACTCTAAATGCAATCCTTTTGTTCTAGCGTTTATATTTAATCTAAGATAGCAACAGTTTGTTAGTTCATCAATTTAAAATGTTTTACTTTCTTTTAGGGTGCACTTCTTCTATTTGAATACAACGTAGCATCTAACGAGGAAATCAAACCAAATGAGCCAAATTGGCATAACCTTTTGAATGACACGGCTGAAGCAATGTCTCTTAATACGCTCAAAATGCTACCGATACTATTAAAAGAGCTTAACAAGAATAAAGTTGAAAGTACTATTGAAGTTACAACAAAACGTCAAATCCAAGAAAACCGACATACAACTGAATTTTCGTACAAGACAAACGTGTTCTCCGATCGTAAAAATTGGGTCCGCCTACCGACGTCCAGAATATATGCGATTGAATACAAAACCCCTACAATAGCCTACTTTAAAACACCCAAAAATGATTACTTCACAAAAATCAGAAAGATAAGGGACTACAAACGAATCATAAATTACGTTGACAAAATGATTAGCGACCGAGTAGCGTTTGGATCGACTCAGCCAATGCAGACGATATACGATTACACAAATGAGGATTTACAGACACAGAGGATGCCGTCTAAGAAATTAGCAAGAATCTCAAACTCACCCAAAGATCCATTGATACCAGATATATTTACCTCTACAAGAAAACCAAAAACGAAACTGGAAAGTAATAAAAATTGTAACTGTCCGAATAAAATTGGGGACATATTGAATGATTTAGTTTCAAACATAAAACTTCTAGTACCACTTTCTACCACGCCAGAATCTCAGCGTAAGAACAAACAAGGTAAACTGTTGTTGCGCCCCCTTGAAAATAATGATTATACTCTGTCGGAAAATGCACACGCCCTTACCGGTCAAGTAGTAAAGGGGTTATTAAATCAAAATTTAAAACTAGCGCATAACGAAAATCCAAGTGCACGTACGGGTAAGCCATCGTTATCAAGTTTGGGATATGACAATAGAGAGGGCAAGACGGTCTTTGGTTTACTTCAACAAAAAGTCACCGGCCAGAAAACTTACATTTTTAAAGGTTACGTAATGAACGTAACTGAAATGCCTGGAACGTTCTTTGAAAAAACTGAGTCTTATATCCCATTACATTTTATTGCCCCTTCCTCCAGAGAAGACAATAAGAGAAACCTAAGTCAAAAAGTTAAATTAGATAAAATTTTATTTACGTCTACTTCCAAAGAACAGTATACTCATTTACGTGACCCATTGCGCTTTAACTCCAATACTCAAGAGGAAGAGGAGGAGGAAAATTTGAAAAATGAGGATTACAAAATGCCGGAACAAGTTTTATCAACGCCGAGGTTACATTTTGCTAATAATTATCCGTTACATTTTATTGCTAATACTCGAGACTACGATGAAAGCAGTGTAAAAACCAACTTTAAAAAGATGACATCAAAACAAGATTTATCAACATCAACGTTAAAAATTCGTAATATTACGCCAAACTATCAAAAAAACAATATGAGAAATAGTAACAAAAAAATGTCATTAAAAGGAGTAATAACAACATTAACCTCGAAAATGTATTATACTAAAAAAGATCCATTACATTTGGCACCTAGCGCAATGGATGATCAAAATAAAAGTAAGAATGACAAAGAAATGGCAATAGACAAAACATACGACGATGGTACAGAAGCTGATTTTATATCGACAAAACCATCATCTTCTTTCGATAATATGAATAATACATATTACGCTAAACAACGTCATAACTTAAACAAAACAATATGGCGCACACAAAATTTAAAACCGGGTAATAAGTATAAGTTTTATCCAATGATAACAACGCATTTTTTATATCACCGCCATAATATTACCACTACTACCCCGCCCAAATTAGACTTAATAACAACGACAGTAGAAACACCAATGTCGTCAGTTAGAAGAACAACACCAGCAACAAACAATTACGTAGAAGAAACCACCTTGACCCATTTTGTAGAAACTTTTAATTTCTCATCAGATTTATTGAAAACCAGAAATAGAGGAAGCGATTCACCCACCAACATCAATCATCAAAAATTCAAAGATGATACAGGATTTCGCTTTGAAGAATTAAATCTGGATGATGATTTTGATAAAATAATAAATGAAGATAATTATCAGGAAATTAATGAGAAAGATGACTTTATTAGTACCGTTTTTAATAACTTAGAGACTCAAACCAAAAAAAATGTGGCAACAACATCCAAGGTCGATAAGCAATCTACAAACGATTTCAGGGATAAAGAAGACATTTTCTTCACATCAAGTGTCTTTCATAACAAGCCCCGGTCATACTTGGAAATTCAAAGAAATTATTTGAGTGATATAGAAAATAACTAAATATACTTGAAAATTGTTTTCCAAAAATACATTAAGAAAATTGTATTAGAATTATATATCTATAAATAAAATAAATTATTGTACAAATGTGATCAATTGTTTTTAATTAGTCTCTAACACTATTTCTTGGATATTAACAGCTATTATTCAGTTATTTTATTGCATTTTGCTTGCAGGCAGTTCTGCTAATCTACGAGTATGCAATTGCAGTAGAAACAAGCTTAGTACAAAAAAGAAAAATCTTTAAGCATAAACCTGAAACCCAGATTAGTCCTATTGCTGATAGGCTAGACAGAAGCTATTTTGGTTTTGACCAAGATTATTATTAAAAAATGCCGCTCCTTGTTAATGCAATGGCCGAAAATGTGGCTGATGGAACAACATCGGACACAATTTCTACAAGAGAGGTGAAATCTCTAGTGCAACAACCTGCTTACAAAACTCGTAGACCTGCTACCTTGTACTCTTTGGTACGGAGAACAAGTCCGAGGCCCTTTCAGTTTGAGCGTAAAAGCCCAACACCATTCCCATTTCGAAAAACCTACGGATCGAGGAGCTGGGCTGAAAGCTATCGGAACGCACAAAGAATGCAAAATCTCCAACAGATAATGGTGTATCTGGGCAAAACATTTAATGCTAAACTTGCTAACATGAACACAGTTCCAGCACAGACCCACATGGCATTCTCTGGATTGTACGTCGAGCCACCAAACTCACAATCCGCCACAATAAAATTACCACCGCAGTCTAGGATAATCGAATCGCACCATCGTAATGATCCACTGTTCACCTTCAAACCGGATAACCCGATTGATGTGAATTTATTGGCAGAGGACCTAATAAATTTTTCCCCGACGTTTTTTTATAACATGGAAAGAGCGAATCAGTCATACACACACATCTTTGGTAGCAATGGTAACTCTGCTCAGAGTAGGAACTATTTTGAAAATAAGAAAGAGGTCCTCAATAAACCCGATACATTCACTGTGGATATGATACCCACTGAACCGACAAATGTTGATATTAAATTTCCAAGTTCAAGTGGAGTGTCAAAAAAAATCTACATAACAACATCACGCCCAGTGATACAGTTTAAGCCTAAATCTGCAATACCTATAAGACGCACATATATTAGACATAAACGACCACACCAATTTCCAGAAAAAAAATTTGGTAATATCCCTAATGACCAATCTGTAACTCAATCCGATACAAATTCTAAGATATTTGTACATGTCAATGTTTTTCCCACTAAATCTATTATTAAAACTGACGATATTTCTACAGTTAGTAGCACCACGACATCAAACACAACGACGAAAAAGCCTTTTGTACAAATACCAATAATTAACGTCAGCGAGGTGCAAGACTACCACGCTGGAAGCTCAGGTATTTTACCTGTTACTACGCAACCACAAGTCGTTCCACAAGCGACGACTACGGTATCATTATTTAATCCGACAGTGTCATTACCAGAAACAACATGGCCGACTGATCCACCAGATATCATAAAATTCAGCCGAGAAGACGCTAAAATACCTAATCAGTATCTAACAACAGAGGCTTTGGAACATCCAGCAACGACCACAACCGAAACGACTACGAATTTTATAAATGAAAATCTTGAATACGTTGACGACAACAGTGATGTCGAAGCGAGAACATTAATTATAAAACTAGTGAATAATTTCCAACCAACAACACAAAGTAATGTCGACGAACCCAACGGAACTGACACACATCGAATTGCGTCAAACACATACGTTCCGCAGACCAACGGTCACTACAAAAACGTTGAAAGCGCGCGTAAAATATTACTTGATTTACTTAAGGAAAGTTCAGAGAAATACAAAAGAAATCGCCTTAAAAATTTAACGACAATCCGCACTCCAACTTACGTCCCGTTATACGTCGAAATTAAAAGGAATCGTACACGGCAGCACAACGAGGACAATGAGTGATTCACAGCCTTAAATACAAAATTATTAATTATTGTTGACTTTTAAGGAATAATTATTTATATACATAATACAAAACAGTGATTACCGTCACTAATGGACTATGGCTACTCGTTTGCTAGATCATTGGTTGTCCTTAAATAACCGTAGATTTCTAACCATCTTATTTCTCTAGATAAAGAATATAGGGAAAGCGAATAGAATTTAGATGGAAGTAAAGGAATAAGGAGGCCTTCCAATCATTCCAGAGTTGTTACGATCCCACAAGGCTAATGTGTTATTACACATTTGAGAAGAACAGAAGCTGTGTGGTTCTATTATTACTAGTTTCACCATGGAAGTTTCCTTGTCCGTGACTTTTTCTATTAAATTATGGCGACGAAGACTGTTATAAATTTAAAGTACTGATAAATACTTACTTTTTGCTGCTGAGTTAAGTAATTGGAATCTATTAAGAATACAATGGCATGTTGCAGATAAAATAAAGTATTTTAATTAAGTTGTTCTCTAATTATCTTATGCACTATTGTATAAATGAATTTAATTTATCTACGTAAGTGCTGGAAGATTTTATATATTTTATTTCTAGTTTCGTATTTGCCCACCGACATTTTTATTTAGTTTAACATTACGTTTTAAACTCATTATAAGAATAATACGGTAGGGCGGAGTATTTTACGGATAAACGCGATAAAACTTACTCTTACATATTTCAGAGATCTTAGAAGCTATTTAATAGTCTAATTAAGAAAAAAATATTGATAATAATAGAAGACATTTCTACAAAATAAAACAAAATTGTTTTTTTGACCTCATCTCATGATGAGGAAGAGTTCATATTCATAGAAGGTCTAAAAAATATTGTTATGTATTTATACCTCAAATATTACATCTAAATAAAAAGGATTAAAATAAGCAAGTGTCAATGACCACACTGTTAAGCTACTTCAAAAAAGGAAGAGGTTTGCAATTCCGAGGTTTCTTTTTTTATATCATTCATTTGTGAACTAATTTTAAAAATTCTTTTTTATCTAATAACTTGCGAAATTTCGTTCATAAAATAATAATTTTTTTTTTAAGAAAAACGGTTAAGTAGTTTATTTTTAAAATGAAAATAACGGAAAAAATATGTCTCGAAAGTTCACTTTTGAGGCTTTTGAAATCGGTGTTTCGTATTTTTTTGTAAACTGTTTTGTGCTGCGAAGGATTATTAATATTTACAAAAACCATAAATTAAGCAAATTAGAATGCATCGCTGTACAATAGGATTATTTAAATAAAATTTTATACCTGAAGAATTGTTTTTATTTTATTTTTAAATCATCATAGGTATACTGTTTTATGTGTTTGGTTGGTTAAAGTAAAAGGTGTTTTATTTGGTTGGTTTGTTACTCGTAAAAAATGTTACGAGTGCAATTTTGAGAAGAAGGACAGTTAACGATCCCTCGAATCCAATCACTTATCAGACCATACCTGCTTTCTGTGCTACAGTGAAATACAATCATTATATTAACTACTATAGAACTTATTTTCGTGAAGAACAAGGTTTTAAAGATTTTTGATAATTCGATAAATTGATTCTTAGAAAATAGCTTCTATTTCATTCTATGACAGATTGCGCAAACGTCATGTAGGTAAAGCAAAAAACTTGTTTAAAAATCAAATCCATGAAGCGCAATGTCTTAAGAAGCTATGAAAGTAATTACTATATAATTTTTTTTTTTGATGCATAAGACTTTTTCGTACCACTTTTGGACATTGTTCTATGTAACGTTGCCGCTAAGGACACGCTAAATAAAAAAATGGTAACAAGTATGGGTAACAGTTTTATTCTATACACTTCAACTTAGGAGTTAGATTCCTATCCGGAACAATTGTTGATATAAATGGCCTACAAATAATTGTTCTGGATCTATGTTTGTTTACTATGATCTGCAGATCCCTTCTGGTCAGCAGTAATGATGCCCGCGATAAAAAAAACGTACAATAAGGGCAGCGTTTTAACCAAAATCTTGATTACACAAGACATAGAATTGGATGTTAAATTTTAATTACTGTATATTATAGAACACAGAATTTTATTCCGCTACCAGCAATAATACATTTTTTAATTTTATTGTCAAGTGCTTAACCGCGAAGGAAAACTTCAAGCAAAAATAAACATGTGAGTACACCAAAATAATAATAAAATAAAAAACAATCAGTTCGCGACGTGTTTTTTGGAAAAACAATCAGTTCGCGACGTGTTTTTTGGACGTATGGCAAAATGCAGGTGTAAATAAAGCACGTGCGCATAACGGTTGGGCTACCTTTGGCATACTCAGGTGGACTCAAACCGAGCTGAATGCCCTGGACAGAAAAGTCCGCACCATAATGACTGAATGTCATTATGGTTCCTTGCGCCC
>JAOCPS010132778.1:0-15007 GCA_025505425.1 Graphium colonna | reverse complement strand
CATCAGGTGAGCCGCTTGCTCGTTTGCCTCCTCCTCTATATAAAAAAAAAAAAAAAGGGTTTAAATTGTGATCCTGTGTTATTTTTTATCACTGTGTTAATTTTGTCGATATTGTATGCTAATTGACAATTGCTTGAGAAGTAAGCTGATGCAAGCGTCTACTGGATTTAAAAGTAGTTTATCCCGGTTATTTTTTCTGTTTCTATCCTTCTTGCAGCGTATCCATCCCATGAAGCTATAACAAAATAAATAAAATAAGTGAATTTATTATGTCTCCGTATATTTATATATACTCTCTACCGATCTTAGTAACTTAAATATATTACAATACTTACATTAAAATGTATTTTCCTCCAACAGTCGCCGTGTCATCAGGCCGACTGAGCAGTGACAACAAAAACAAAAAAGCCGACGAAACTACGCAATGGCCATGGCAAAGTGGAAAACTGTACCGCTACGAGGTCGAATCTCACACATTGGCACGTCTTCAAGAGGGCGCAAGCACTGGTAACGCATTCAGAGCGCAATTCCTCGTCCGAGTGAAAGGACCAGGTCAGCTGCAGGCCAAACTGGAGAATCCCCAGCATGCCCAGGTCCATCACAACCTGGGACCTAACAGGGAACTCCCAGAAGACCTGAAGTACCAACCAGCACCAAACCTTGACAAGCCGTTCGAAATCAACGTCCAAGGCGGTCGCGTGCTGTCACTCAATTTACCTGCCTCCGTGCCTCTGGCTCAAGAGAATTTACTCAAAGGTCTTATCGGTGCCCTCCAAGTGGATCTATCACCCCACAGGAACGTACGCAGCCCTCACGATACCTATGATAAAACCATCCAACAGGGCCTATTCAGGAAGATGGAAACAGACGTTACAGGAGACTGCGAAACTCTTTATACAGTATCCCCAGTCGCGTCAGAATGGCGCCGTGAACTTCCCAAGTTTGCATCTGACGAGGAGCCCATTGAAATCACGAAGAGCAAGAACTACGGTCACTGCCACCACCGTGTTGACTACCATTTTGGAGTTCCCGATGGCGCTGAATGGACAGGTACCGCACATAAGACTCGCGAAGAGCAGCTTATTAAGCGCTCCACCGTCGCCCGAATCCTCGCCGGCAAGCAGGGCCCAATCTACAAAGCCGATACCACGAGCACCGTTCACGTTAACCCTCACTTATATGGCAAGCAAAAGGCTGAAGTGCACAGTCATGTGAAACTGACTTTAGCTTCCCAAGAGCCGGATAACGAGCCTGAGTGGGAAAAACCAGAAGGAAACCGACCAATCCAAAACCTGTTGTATTCCTTGACACCTAAACAAGTGAGTATTGACGATAAGTCCTCCTCGTCCTCCGCCGAGTCACAAGAGACATTCAACCAGGACCAGGATCAAGACTCGCCTAAAAGCAGATCCCGTCGTTCGTCCCAGCCCAAAAAGATCATTAACAAGGTCATCTTCAAGAAAAGAAATGACGACCGTTCCGATGCATCAAAGTCTTCTAGCTCTAGCGAGTCTGGTTCTGCCTACATTAACGACGATGTTCCCCGAAGCAATGAGCCGGCATATGCTGCTCTGTACATGAACCCCCAGCCACATGGAGACAAAAAACAAAACCCAATGAATGCTCAAAAACTCGTCCAAGAAATAGCCCAGCAGCTACAGAATCCTAACAACATGCCCAAAGCTGATTTCCTCGCGAAATTCAACATCTTGGTCCGCGTCATTGCCTCAATGAGCTCCGGCCAGCTCAGCCAAACAAGCCGTAGCATTGAAATTGCCAAGTCCTCAAATAACATCGTTAAATCTGATATGTGGATGATCTATCGCGATGCTGTCACACAGGCCGGTACCCTGCCAGCGTTCCAGCAAATCAAGGCATGGATTCAATCAAGGAAGATCCAAGGCGAGGAAGCCGCAGAAGTTATGGCTACTTTGCCCGACACTTTGCGTTACCCTACCAAGGAACTTATGACACAATTCTTTGAACTTGCAATGAGCGAGGATGTTCGTCAACAAAGATACCTTAACACAAGCGCTTTGATCGCTGCTACTAGGTTCATCAATATGGGTCAGGTCAATAATGAGACTGCGTACTCTTACTACCCCACTCACATGTACGGGCGTCTGTCACGTCAACACGATGCATTTGTCCTTGAAAACATCCTTCCACGTCTGCAGCAAGAATTGACTCAAGCTGTACAAGAGAACGATTCCCACAGGCAACAAGTTTACATTAAGGCTATTGGCAATTTAGGGCACCGAGCTATTTTAGACGTATTAGCTCCATACCTTGAAGGCAAAATCCCAGTGTCAAAATACATCCGCACACAAATGGTAGATAGCTTGCAAGTCCTTGCCCAACAAAAGGACCGTCATGTGCGTGCAGTCTTATATAGCATACTTAGAAATACCGCTGAACCTTATGAAGTAAGAGTAGCTGCAATCAAGAACATTTTCATGGCTCACCCCAGTAGCCCAATGATGCAAGCGATGGCTGAAATGACTCACGATGATCCTAGCATCCACGTTCATGCGGCTCTGAAATCTGGTATTGAATCTGCTGCTGTTTTGAAGAGCCCACGACACTTCGAACTGTGAGTATCTCAGATTCACGTTTTACTTTTAATTTAATTAATTTATTTTTTTGGAGTTATTGTCTCAATTTTAAAATATTTCTCAGTTAAAGAATATATAACTTTACTAAAGAGATTGTATAAATCTGTGTATTATGAATTAATGTAAACTCATAATATTTTGGTCGAAATTGTGATTCTTTAAATTTTCTGATAATTACAGTGCCAGAACTGCGCAAGCTGCCAAGGATATGCTCACCAAGGAAAAGTTCGGACAGCAATATTCGACTAAGCATTTCGACGAATACTACGACGATGAAAACGAGAACGCCATCTTAAGTATTCTTTCACAGATTGGTAGCGAAGATAATCTTCTACCAAAATCCCTGAAATATTCTCTGAAAAACAAAGCAGGAGGATGGAACAAAGCAAACACAGTCAGTATATACAATTATAAATAAAACAAAATTATGTAATAAACATATTATAAATAACAATAATATTTTGTTACAGATCTCAGCATCAGTATCAAGCGTCCAACGTTTAATGGAGTACTTCAAAGAACAAATGTACGGTAACTATGAGAAGAACCAGAACTCTAATCAAAACCACAAATACTCTGCTGAAAAGGTTGCTCAGATGCTAAACATTAAGCGTGAGGACGAAGAACCTCTTGAAGCATCTTTCCATGTTAATATTATGAACCAAGACAGATATTTCGCATTCGGTGAAAGTGACTTAAAAGAATTGGCCCAAAACATTAAGGAATACGCTAAGGAACTCGAGAAAGGAATGGATAAACATTACACGAAAGTCTTAAATCAAGCTCAAGTTTCAGTCATGTTCCCTGTTGTTTCTGGTATGCCTTTCATTTTCAAGTACAAAGAACCAACTGTTCTTCACGTTCAGAGTAAGGCCAAGGCTCAATTAAACTTCCAATCTGAGAAGGAATACACTGGATCCATCGATAAGACTATTCAATTCACTTACGCTAGAAACATTGATGGAAGCGTTGGATTCTTAGACACTCTTGCCAACCAGCACGCTAGTGCCGGAGTCATCAACAAGATGCAACTGCATATTCCATTAAAGATACAAATACAGATGAAACAGGATGAAGTTAAAGTAAATGTTTCACCGCTTGAACCGGAACAAGATAACACCATTTTCCATTATAGTGCTTGGCCGTACACAGCTAACCAAAAGAAGGACACCCTTACACCAATTTCACAAGACCCAACAACCAAATTAGTTTCACGTAGCAACAAAGTAGTGTCCCTTGACTACAAGAACGGCCAACAGCTTGGTGTTGTCTTCCAACTTCAAGGTTACTCATATTCCAACGACTTCAAGAACGTCAGGGAGAAATTTAAGTGGGACAACCTTGTTTCAAGCATCGCGTCAGCTATCTATCAAAAGGATGTTGCTCAAACTCATTTCAATTTCCGATACCTTGGCAAACAATCCAAGAATAAAGCTATTTCATTTACGGCTGTTTATGGTAAGTGCTCAAACATTATTTGTTTTATAATAGAGTTAAGATTTCATGAGTTAAGTTTAAGAGTTAAGAATGAGGTTGATTGATTAGTGTATCCGACGAAATAGCAACATAAACTTGTGTGTAGTCAGCGTTCTCTGGGGACGAGGTGATCTATTAATAAATCAGTAGGAACTGTTGTAATACTATACCGCTATATGTAAATGATATATATATTTTTCAGATAAATACTACAACCAGAAGCAGGATGGTCAACCAAATCCCGTAGCATCTGAAATTAAAGACGTCACACCAAACAGTGAGGAGCGCCGCAAGGAATTAGTCAAGCGAGCAGTAACTGGTATCAATACAGCTGAGGCGCATGTCGTGGATCTTAGTCTAACGTTCGATGGCGCTCAGAAAGTGGAATACGTGGCTACCGCAGCTGTCGGCGAAAGTCCTGTCGATTCTAAGATTCAATACGCGATTTTTGCTGGTAAGAACTCACCTCAACAAGGCAGTGGTCAAATTAACGCTGTTGGCAAGTCAGAAAAGCCAGAAATAAATTCTTTCAACTACCAAGAGGCTCTGCAAAAGGACTTCAGGATACCTTTCGATTTCGACATTCGCTACGGACCAAGTGGTAATATTCATATTAACGGACAAGCTGAACGCAGCAAAAAATACACTGAAGCCCTTAAATCTCATCCTGTAGCTAAGCAGTGTGATCAGGAAATGGCCCAAGGTAATCAATATCAACACGCTTGCCGTAAAGCAATCGTCATGTCTCAAGCTCCGGACAACTTCAAGGTCTCAGTATCTTACAAAGACGTGAGTCCACAGGTCAAGAACATGGCCTTCCAGGCGTACAAGATTGCTGAAAACCTCGGCTACTGGTACACAGAAGTAAATCCATTCAAGACCACACCTGATGGAAAACTCGAAATCAGTGCTGAAGCATCTTACTTGACCAAATCTATGAACTTGGTTTTGAACTCGAGATATGGTGAAGTTCAAGTGAAAAACTTGCCCATTCCCGATGTAGCTGTTAGCGCTGCATCTGCCTCCAGACCATTCAAAACTTTTGAACGTGTATACAATCACTACACCAACCAACAATATCAGCGTAAGTTACATAATATATTTTAATTTAGTTATTTATTGCTTACTTAATTAATGATGTTTCATTATTAGATATTATATTACAAAAAAAAGTAGAAAGAGAAGTGATTTTCAAAAAGCTCGTCAAGTTATCCACAATAATTACATCTTTCTTATTTGACCAATAAGTAGTGTTACAAGATTTCAATTGTAAAAACTAATTGTGTTGCAATACTCTAACGCTTTACGCTAATGCTATATTTATTTTTTCTAATAATATTTATTTTTACTAGCACACTGCTCTGTTGATGGATCCAAAGTAAGGACGTTCAGCAACCGTACCTATGATTACACCTTGACAAGCTCATGGCATGTGGTGATGCAGGAAGACGCCAAACGCCCGGGTCAATCCAGGGACCAGTTTGTCATCTTAGCCAGGAAACCTAACGAACAACAGCAGGAGATGTACATCTCGTACAAGTAAGTTAAAACACCGTATTTTGGGTGAAAATAATTTATCGGACACCTTAAAGATTTTCAAATTTTTAAAGACAATGAATAAATTTTAAAATTTAATATTATTTTGACAGATCCGAGAATGGCAAGGACTTGGAGATCGAGGTCAAACCAGCACCTGAGGCATCGCAGAAGCACCAAGTCAAGGTGACCACTAACGCAAAGAAGGTTTCCGCAGGCGATTTGACAATCTACTGGGATGATGAGGCAGAGAAGCCCATGTTGCAGTACCACACCGAGTCCGATGGCTCGCTCTCCCTGAACATCCGCGAGGACAGACTCCGAGTGATGTACGACGGACGTAGATCAGTGGTCCTGAACAAGGATAGCCGCAACAGCTCCCGAGGTGTATGCGGACGTATGAGCGGCGACCGACGCGACGACTACTTGACGCCAAATGGATTAGTCGACCGTCCCCAACATTACGGTGCGTCTTTCGCCTTGGATGATGATAACAGCGACCCCAAAACTAACCAGCTGAAAGAACAAGCCAAGGAAAAGGCATACGCTCCCGAAAACCGCTACACGACCATTCTCCGCTCTGACGATGAATGGAAGAATGCAATGCAGGAGTCTAACGAAGAGGACTGGGGCTCACAGGCTGTCTACAGAGCGAGGAGCTATTCGCACTTAAGTGGTCCTTGCAAGCTCCAACAGCAAGTGCAATATTATGAAAACCAAGGAGAAATCTGCATTACAACTCACCCGATGAACGCTTGCCAATCTCAGTGCAAGGGACAGGGCTACAAAGTCCAAGCTGCCCAAGTCGTGTGCAGGCCCAAATTAGACGCTGAGTTCCAAACTTACAGAAACCAGATACAACAGGGTCAAAATCCGAAAGTTTCTGGTGTACCTCAGAACAAACAATACAGGGTGCCCAGCTCTTGTAAGGCGTAAACGAATATAATAACTTCAAACTTGGCATGAAAATGGATTGAATAATATTATTTATTTTTTATAATATTATTTTGTATGTATTATGTATTGAATGTATAGAATAATATACAAATTTTGTTATATAGTATTTATATATTACTAAAAATTATATTAATGTAAATATGTTTTATAATTTCATATACTTATTTTATGTATACGCTATGTATATTATAGTATTATTATAAAAATAGAGTAGTGTAGTAAGCAAATGATAAAAAAAATAAAAAAAAGTGAAGAAGTGACGAAATATACTAACTAAAAATTTTAGAATTTCTTTTTATTTATTTAGTCACCCTTACAATTAAATTACGTTTTTCATTAACAGGGAAATCTTTTCATGTGTTAACAAGTGATTAAGAGACAAAGAAGTAAATAAAATAGTAAAAACAGAACCTAACTTTTCAAAATCATGGTTATTTAAGCTAAAAGTTAATAAATTAAATAATTAAATATTATGAGACTTAGTGTCCAACGAATACACAAAATACTAATTAAAATATAATATTAAATCTTTCTAACAGGCAATGCCTAAGTAAACAAAGATTTGTCTTCGTTTAACAATTTCCTTTGACCAAAAACTTTACCATCAGCTGGGTTAAGTACACACCAGGACAGTAAAACTAAGAAGTAATATCAAAAACAATATTTCATTTTATTATCTTAATATAATACTTTAATTTTTAAAATAATTTTAAACGTCACTGCAAATCATAATATTGACTTGTGGAAGTTATTTTTTTTCTGCATCAATCGAAATTAATTTGAGTAGGTTCTAATGTAAAGTTTTTAGTCGTTAGAATCTTGGCATTGTTCTTAGTCAAGGAACTTAGAGTCAAACTTTTTTGTCTCTACTCTTGTCTTGTAAGTTCCTTGTTGTCAGTATATACATTCATTTGGGCTTGAACGAATTAATTTTTTTGCCAGAATAATTCTGAGAAAAGATGTAAAAAAAACATAAAATTCTCTTATCAGGCCCCAAAATTTAGGCCAATATCAAGAAAGCCAGTGCCTTGAATATTAAGGCTTTATTTTCCTATGAATATTTCACCCCCATGTTTGTAAAACAAAAGTTTTAAACTCGGAAAGTCACATTAAAAAATCCAATAAAAATTAATACAAAGTCCTGATGCGATAACAAAAATTCAACAAAATAATAATAAGCCCGGCCGTACATACACGGTTATATTTCAGAATGGAATTAAAAAAGCGGAAGGTAGTGCATACAAAAAAAAACATTCCTGATATACGGAGGTTTGCTTTCCGAGCAAACCATGCGTGTGCGGCCGGTCTAAAAAATACTTCGAAAGAAAGACAGAATGATAACGCCAACAAAATAAATGCTACCGCTACGGAAATGACACAGCGTGAGTGGCGCGGAATCCGCATCGATTTGGCATATCAGGAATTCAGATTATGATTTCCGTGACACTAGTGCACAGATACGGTTTTTTGTATTCGTAATTTATATGATGAGTACGCTCTGAGACACTTTTGTGTTAGCTAGCGCGAAGGACGACGAATTGATCATTATTGCATTTTTTTGACATTAAACAAAAAAGAAGGAATCGTTGTTAATGAATAAACCCGCTAAATGCTTAACGATTAACTGAAAGACAATACTATCTAAAAAAACAAAAAGATTTTTTAAATAAGATATACAAAAGAAAATAAGAAAGCATTATAAATAAAATTATGTTTTAATACAACTTTAAAAATAGAGAATACAGTTTAACTTTTGTTTTGGATTTGAGCTCCGAATTCCTGATACATTTGTATTTATAATTCACTTATAGGCATTGTCTTTTACCAAAAAATCTTGATGGATTTCATCTTACACATTAAAATATACTTTTATGATCTCTGTTTGGTTATTGCGAGAATGGCAGACTATAAAAATACATAGTATAATAAGATTCCACGGATTGATGTTTTTTTTTGTTTCTGAACGCAAATCTCCCTTTCCGTTCCGTACGTGTGTGGCGGACGACAAAGATGTATGGGAGCCCTGCGTTTGGAATGACGTCATCAGGTTCTAATCGATTCGAGACGCCCATATGACGCCATATACGCAGGATGCACGGCATAAATTCCGTGACGTACGTCAGGCATTTTTCCGTCAGTCTATTGTCCGTGTGTGCGCGCCTTGAGGACATTCTGAATGATTTCAGTTCCCGGATTCACCATTTTGTCTGATTCCGTATAATTGGATAACGTGCGCGTGCGGCCGGGCTAATGTGGCAGGGTTGTACAAATATATCTAGCATGGTGAATCCGTTCCTCAGTTTCTTGGCCCTTGTTCTTTGAAGGCAAACATGCCACCGCTTACTTCAGAGAATATTTTTTTTATTTAGGGAGAGTACAAAATGTAGTTGTTTTATTTCATAAACATAAAACAATAAAAACAATTGGATAAACTATATTTAATGAGAATTCCAAAACTCACCCGTATGCCATGACAACTCGTGTACGACTTTTTTAATGTGATCACAATTATGTCTTTATTTTTAGTTTCTGTTTCAAAAAATATACCTTGCGAATAACTTCCACCTTTTATTATTTTATGTTTACTTACTTTAAACTACAACTCGAAAGAACTCCCAACAACCAGACTGCGGTAGCGCTGTCATCAGTAGTGTTCTATCCTACTATATATTTCTGCGGACAAACCCAAATAATAAAGAATACTTTTATACAATGTTTTTATTATTATACGTACCTTATTAAAAAAAATGAATGGAATATGGATTACCGACATCTACTGAATCCTTTCAAACAGGAACGTTTCCATAAAGACGCTGTATATTTATGTTTTATTTGTGTTCAATCAAAACACTGCATCGAGAAATCAGCTGTTTGTCACTGAAGAACTACAAGCTCCGTGCGGTTAGTAATTAAATGACCGGCCTGTTCATTCTTACGAGTTTAATTAAGTGCTTTTTTAATGTGACAAACCTGTGTGTTGAATTCAATAGAAGCTATATGATCTCTGTGATAAAACGTGCATTTTAAATTTCGAACGGACACCTGTCATCTGGTAAGTTTTAATATTACCGCTTTTCGCTTATTAGAAATGTTCTGTATGTATTTTAAATGATTTGTATCAATATAAAACTTAGCCGGCGACATTTATAAATCAAATAATTGATAAAATTATTAAATAACGTGTAAATTGTGTTAAGTATTTAATATATCGAAGCTGATATCTTATTCTTAGTTTTTTAAATTTCGTACAGTATTTCAAGGACTCGAAGAATTAAGAAAAGATTTAATACATTTTATATTCTAAATGGCGACCACTCTTAATTTTTGTTGTGTTAAATATCCACCAATATTTATAAAATTTCCAGAATTATCTTTTAAAAGCTAGCATATAACACATATTTTTTGGAAAACAATGCTATACAGCAATCAACACCTTAATATTTGTTTTTAACTTTTAGCTTACTTTTAACTTACATTTAACTTTTTTCTAACTTTTATTAAATGGTGTAAAGAATTATGGTTAAACTTTTCTGTTACATTTTGAGTAAAAATAGTAACATTTGAAGTATGGATACTCACATTATTAACATTGACATCAATAAATCTGGTCATATATTTACCCAACTTGATGTTGCATAATGGTTTGATATGTTTATATTTAGTTTATTATTAGGTTTAATATATTTCTTTCATTGTAGTGGTCTTTTAAAAAATGTGTAAGGTAGTCTTTGATGATTATTTCATTAAATAATTTGTCTTAATCTTGCTGGTTTAAGGCATGATCTTTTTTTATAGAGAAAGGCAACAAGCAAGAGGTTTGACTCTCATGTTAAGCAAAGCCAATATGATGATGTATTACCAGTCTTGGACAGTGGATAGAATTGGTCAAAGCCCCTCGAAATTAAGGAACATATTGTGTCTAAGACTCACGCAAATATTTGACATTTTAAATTAAACAACTTTACAGATTTTATCATGGTTTATTTTTAAATTTTATCACCCGACGTTTGGAACCCATTACAGTGTTCATGGTCACGGGTAGGACTGACCTGGTCCTATTAATCCAAAGGTCCAATTTAAAAATAAACCGGGATAAAATCCATAAAGTTGTTTAATTTAAAATTAAGGAACATATTTAAAATACAATAAGTAATAGGCAATAAAGTCCTTCTGACCAAATTACGGCCATCATCAACTTCAGGTCAGCCAACTGCACAGTACATATTAGAGTGCAAAAGCGTATGCACAAACATATCACTCACTGTACCTTTACTCCCATAGCCAGTATCACTTATTTTTACATGCCCATCTGACCCATGCATCAGATGGGAATGTAAATCACCTTTCCTTTCTGGCAATTCGGTGGCAGTTTGCATTGCCCTAACCCAACCAAGAAATGTCTATTGAAGCGGTCAGAATGGCAATGAGTGTATGAATGACCAACCCGTAATCCCAAAAACTAGATATATTTTATTTTGTACTGGCTATGTGTGTGGGATGGTGATTCTATTAGATAGATATTTGACCTCTAGGTTAATAGAGTTATAACTGAAGCTGGAGATGTATTAATGATGTTGAAATATATATCCTGAAGTTGTAAGTAATCAAAAATCAAGTGGTGACAATACCTATACAATATTTTGAGAAAGAAAGAAATAAAGGAATCTTGAATGTATATCTTATCATTATTCAATTTCTTAATCAAATTATTTCAGTTGTATTTCCAATACTTAATATAACATTGTGATAAATTTCTAAAATAAAAACTGTTGGTCATATTCTTTTCATCCAGGGGGATTTTTGCATTTTTATATTCAGTTTTTTATAACAATTTGCTCTGATAACAAACAAGAAATTCTGTGTGTGACATGTAAAGTGTTTTTTTTTTAATTATTGGGATTTCTCCAGTTTAGATTTAGAGACTGTATATTTAAGAATGTAGAATAATAAATGTACAGAATAAAGTAGTAACTAATGCTTATTTGAAATCATCATTGTCCTCATGCTAGTCTAATGGTGGAAGAAATTTTCTTCTTTTGTAGTACAAAATGGGCGAATGTGTTAAATAATTATGGAAGATGAATGCTTTTGTAAGCAAGTGATTTATTTTACAATAAGATTTGGTTTGCTTTGTCATAGAACTTGCTAGGTTTATGTAGTGCGATTTTACTTCATAAAATCAACTGTATTGTGGTGACGAATATATAAGTTATTGTTTAAAAAATCGCTGTTCCCTTCGGACAATCTAAGTACCTAATATATCACATTGTTTTGCCTACATTCTATGTGTTTATACCCAAAATCTTGCTTACTATGCTGCTTTACCGAGAAGGTACTGTAGCTCGTAAGTGCAGAGGCAGCGTATAATACTGTATGCTTAATGGTATTGCATGATAGCTGTTGTTGCCCTCTTTTTTTTCCTACTTCTTCTTTTTATATCAAACTTGACTCCATTGTTATTATCGATGATTTTGCGAACAACTAGGTTGAAGATATGTAATAAAGCTTCCTACTTATTTTTTTATGTGAATTTATCTTACCTATAATATTGTAACTTGCCAATGTTACATTTACTCACAGTATTTATAGTTCGTATTGGTTTAGGTGCAACTTGAAATCTCATGTTTGTTTCGAGTTAATATGCCATATATAAGCCAAGAAAAATAAAAAGAACTTAGTTTAAGGTATGGATATCGCACAGAATTATATTTATGTAACTACTAGTTGGTCCTTGCTTTTCCTAGTTTTTGCAACATTTTTCATTGGTCCTTTGGTCCTATTGGCTCTAGAGCGATGTTAGATAGCATAGAGCCTTTCTCGATAAATGGGCTATGGTTGTTTCAGAGATTTGCATGTTCAAAGAAACAAACAAACAAACTCCTCAGCTTTATAAGTATAGATTTACAGAATACCCTATACTTTTTTACACAATGACCTATTCTATCAAATATCCAAGGTTACCAACCCAGTCTTAGGATGATATAGACATGCAGTTGTAGGAGGCAATAGCTTGTTTTTTTTTTATAGAGGTGAGGCAAACAAGCAAGTGGCTCACCTGATGGTAAGTGATTACCGCCGCCTATTGACTCACCAGAGGGGTTACAAGAGCGTTACCGGCCTTTAAGGTAGGAATATGCTCATTTTTTGAATTAACAATTTCTTTGCTCCCTTGACAATTAGATGGAATTATGGACCTAATTACACAAAACAACGTGAATAATCTTGATGCTGATGTTTTAAAATAATTCTTACTGGCATTATATCCTGTGCATGTTTACATGACATAAAGCAAAAGTGCGTCATGTCTCCAATTACAATTCATGATTAAAAATTTCCAACCAAATGGAAATATTTTCTATATATAACATATACCTATGTCGCCATTGCGCATCTAAAATGGAGGTTGTTTATTCAAATTACAAACTTTATATATTTTTTCTCAAAAACCAAATGTGGCCGAGAAATGTTGCTATACACGGGACTTTTGAATTAATATTCTCTATTAATTAAAAATATTGGCATGCCAAAATAGGAAGTGTCCCAGAAGGAAAGAAAACCTAAAGATATCTTAGTTGTAGTTAAAAATTGCAATTAAGAGTTTAAATTGTACAGATATATTTGAACCCTGATTGGCAGCGCGACCAAATACAAGAATTATTTACATAGAAAATTCCGAAAACGTCTAAGCGCCTTAGAAGTTAGGTATCGTGTTATATTCTTTACGGTTGTTTTTTTTTTAAACTGACTGGTCTTTAAACGAGGATATATTGTCAAGGTGGTCCTACACTTCGAAAATATATCCTTGAAAATGGTAAAAATATTGAAATAAAAACCGTGTTGTGTCGCGGGACGCCAGATAGGAACGAAGTTCCTCATTATGAAAAAATTAATTTCAAGTTCTATTTGAGGTATAATGAAAATAATTGTTCAGGTATACCTTTTTTAATACGATTCTTTTATCGATAAAAATCAAAAAATCTACTTTAAATAATTATATTAATACCTTAATTTTGTTTACAATGATTTATAAAATAAACAGACATCCCCCGTAGTCTATACATTAGGCACAGTATAGTCATACATAGACTATAGATACAATAAATATTACGTTACGGACGTTTTTTACCGGCTTAGGCATCCCTCCGAAACACCTTTTAGGGAACTTCGTTCTAAAAATAGCGAAAATAGTATTTCGGATGTTGAGCGGATTTGGTCAAGCCATCTTGTAGCCTCTGGCCTCATGGTCGTATTCCCTTGACGTTTCCGACGACTATGAGGCTATTTATGTCATTGCCACGTCTTGCCATACGGCCAAAATATTCCAATACTTACCGAAGGCATAGACTAAACCCATAAGGCTTATATATTCGACTGTATATATTTCATGCAGTCAAATAACCTCCTCCTTTTTTGAAGTCTGTAAACAATCAGAATGCACAGACACTGAGCCGCGGCATGTAAGCGCCTTAGGTTTTTCATAGCAAAATACACAACGAGAAAAACCTCAGGCGTTTGGACGTTTTTTTCTAGATCTCGATTTATAAACAAAAGGAGTAAATGTACAGTTTGCTACTCATTTTAAACTTATATGAATTTGGATGCTTGGTTAAAACGAAGTCTTTAATGGTTATACATATAAGATGAAACACTTGATTTTCTAAAACACTTTAAAAACTGACCAATAAAAACATATAACATATAATGCTATGTTGAATTTAATGTTGGTAAAAAAATTGTAAAATAAATTTCGTGCTCTCAGTGAGACTCGGTAACTTTTAAGTTTAGAACTGCCTAAAAAGTTTTAAATAACTTAAAAAACAAATATATTATTCGCTATTCTTGAACGTTTTAAATATGTGTGTGTGTGTGTTTGTAGGTTTTAACCGACGGCAAATAAAAAAGGAGAAGCTGATTTGTTCGCCTGTTAGGAATTTTGTGTGTTATTTAAACATCCATGTATGACTTTTAATCGATTCCATGTTAATATTAGATAAAATAACTAAAATTAGTTGATGTCATATTATAAATTACAATATGATCCGTAACTGAAATCATTTATTGATGAATGAAACTGATACAATATGGTTAAGTCTATTTAAATAAAGAAAGGAAAATTAATTGTATATTGCAAAACTTCATTAAAATCCTCAAAAGGCTTTAGTTCCACTCTATGGCCGGTTTTTCAAATTCAAATTCGTAATATTTTTATTCACATAGACGCTCACGCGTTCTTATGAAACGTCAAATTTATACATTGTCATATTATTAGAGGAAGCTACCGCAGCTCGGCAGACGGATTTTGCTGAGAAGAGCTGGCGAGAAACTCGGCAGTTGCTCTTTTAAAATAACATCCAGGTGGTAGAGCATAACATCCTTTCACAGCTTTTGCTGCACTTTTAAGGCCACGCTCGTCCGGGGAAGTA
>JAOCPS010132672.1:0-15008 GCA_025505425.1 Graphium colonna | reverse complement strand
GCTTGGTGGTGGTTTTGTCTGCATGATCGTGCACGAGAGCGCACGCACAAGCAGTGTGGGAAGGGAGGGAGTTGCCTAACGCATGCTTATGTGTGCGCTCACATATTTGCTTGCAGGTTGTTAGGGGACTTTTTGCGGAATATTGCTAATTAAACGGTCTTATAGAATTGACTTTGAGAAATCTTGAAGACTTGTAATAAAGATTTTGAAGGGTTAAAACTCACCTCGATTGCTTGTCTGCCAATGTGTTTATGAGCGCGACTAGAGCCGTCGCCTGGTCGTACGTGCGACACAAGGCTACTAGGGGACCGGCAGGCGGTGTGTCTGACAGCGATGATATGAGCTCGGTCAGTTTTGGGTTTATTTTCTGAAATTGAAGACATTAAATAGATACTTGACACAGGATTTTGAGTAGTTTTCCCTCTCATTTCCTGTCCGAATCCTAAATGCAAATTGACTTATTTTATTTACGCGAATAAAACACTTTTTTTTTCTAAAAAAAAGGGGCAGAAGACAGAATAAAGTTTGGAAACCATTTTTCTTCAGCGTTCGTGGTCACGGGGCTATTATTGCAGGTTACCTTAATTTTAATCATTATTGTTTTTGGATCGAGCTACCCAAAAAATTCGTAAAGAAGCCCCGGGTCTAGATATTTCATTAAATCGAAAAAACCATTCATAGAAAATAGCTTCTACTCTATGACAGAATGTGTAAACGTCATGTAGGAAAATCAAAATTCATATTCATTTACTCAGTGGTAAATCTAAATATTGATTTACCACTGAGTAAATATAATCTAAAGTAAAAAAAATATTACGTAATTCATGTTCATTCTAGCGGACACGGCGTGGGCGTAGTGGCGGGAGGTCGATGACCTGCGGCGTGCTCAGCTCAATTATTGGAAAATTTTGGCTAAAACGATGCTCCTAATTTTGTTACATAAATATGATGGCAATCGAGTAGCGAGTGTTCTCCTTTCATTTAGTAGTTTATTCATCAATCACCCTGTATAAAAAAGAAATCTTTGAAACATACATATGTCTTGAGATAGATAAAGGATAATACCTAAAAGTGGTACCAAAAATTCTCATGCATCAAGATCAAAATTATATAGTAATTATTTTCATAATTTATTACGACAATACGCTTCATGGCTTTGATTTTTAAACAGGGAATTTAGTTCGAAGTACTTTTATACTTTATGAATTTTGATTTTCCTACATGACGTTTACACAATCTGTCATAGAGTAGAAGCTATTTTCTATGAATGGTTTTTTCGATTTAATGAAATATCTCCTAGACCTATTTTTATTATTCATATATGATCCCCAAATATAAAGTCTAAAAGTATTGAAGGTGATTCACCGGTCACCCTGTATATTGGGTTCTAATTGAAGTACTAATTAGTTTTCTCTACAAACTCTTTCATTTGAAATTTCATCTACTCAAATTAGTTGAATTAAAAAAGGAAAGCTATTTGTAAATTTTAATATAAAGGCGTACCTCAGGTATGACGTCCACTGGTTCAATTTGAGCTGTCTTCGAGGAAATAGGTAATACCGTAAGTGAATCATCCAATACCAAGCAACGTGAGTTATCAGCAAGTGATAACAAAAAGCGCTCATTAAACCTATTAACCACGGTGTCATATGCTTCTGTTTTGAATCTGAAAAAAATGAATACAATTTGTTAACTTCATGATTCTTTTATTAATTTCTTTTGCTTATACTTTAAATTAATACTAAATTTAGTCCAATTTGATCTGGAGAAGACACAAGTTTGCGTGTTCACCGCTAAAAAGGAACCCTTTTTCGGTTTGCAAACAGTTCCTTGATTGCCACACCTTCAATCGGAATTCTTGGTGACGTCCAAATTCTTTTTTTTTTTTTTTTTAATTTGGAAGACAAAGCCAAGATAGCTTCAAAGCTTGGCATGCTCAGCAGGGCGAAGCAGCGTTTCCAACCGTCCCATCTTATGCAGTTACACAAAGCGCAAGTTCGCCCTCATCTCTGGGCTGGGGCACCTCACAGCTCCTTCCATTTGACCGCATTCAACGTCAAGCGTCATGAATTGTGGGCGACCAAGCTCTTACCGGCTTGACACTCTGGGTCTACGAAGGGACGTTGCAATTAATTGCGACCTCTACCGTATTTACCACAAGCAATGTGTTCCAAGGATTTGTTCGGATTAATACTAGCTGCTACGTTTGCTCATCATACGACGCGAGAAACCATCCAATACCATCGACACCGCCTTGATGGTTTGCAGTCTATTAGCGTGCGTTTGCGTCATTACTTTCTGCCACGTACGACCTCCCTGTGAAAAGAATTGTCGCCAGCAATATTTCCGGACCGATACGAATTTAAAAGCGATAAGGCACCTTTAAAAGAAAAGCGTACTCCTATCTCAATGGCCGGCAACGCTCTTGAATGCCTCTGGTGTTGCAGGTGTTCATGGGCGGCAGAGATTACTTATCATCAGGTAAGCCACTAGCTCATTCGGCTCCTTCTCCGTAAAAAAAAAGTAATTATAGAAGTAGAAAAAAATTCTGCGATAAAAAAGGTACAACCACAAGTAAGTGGAAACGTTATATCCTAAATAAAAAATTATATAAATTTAATATTTAAATGTATGCAGCTCTATTATACACAGAACGTTAGATTACACATAACTTTCATCAAAACGGAAAAATTATCCCCGTGATGGCAAACCTTCGTAGGAATCTTGTCCTAACGACGGTTTAATAGAAAATGACGGTTTAAAAAAAAATGCCTTTCATTGATTACACGGAATAACGGAGCTCTGTTATTTCGTGTAGTCGATGAAAGGTAGACTAAATTGAGAGAAAGTGTAAAGAATAAAACAGTCAAAAAGTTGTAAGCAAAGTAGTTCAATAAATCAAATAGAAACCAAAACAGCGCCAATGAGTCCCTTATTGCATTATTATATATGCAGGTTAATTTGTGAGCCACCAACGACATTAAGGGAAAGCACTCGGTACTCGATTGCCATCATATTTATGTAATAAAATTAGAGGCATAGTTTTAGCCAACATTTTCCAATAAATTAATAAAGAGTGGTGTTACAGCGTGGTGCCTACAAAGCTGAGCACGCCGCAAGTCATCGACCTCCCCGCCACTCTGGCTACGGTGTGTCCGCTAGGGTGAACATGAATTGACACTCATCGGTAAATCAATACTTATTTTAAATAATGTTTTTATTCTTCATATATGCCTAAATATAACGTGCTTGAATATTAAAAGCGACTCACCAGTTACCCAGTATAAATTAAATATAATATATTTATATATAGCAATTTAAATCATTACTATAATCTTTGTTAGACACAGTCAATGTAGTTCTGTCATTTGTCACTAGAGGTCACTAATAAATTCTACATCAAGACCATGGAAGAGATAAGAAGTTTTACAAAAAGTACAACATGATTTAGCATAACAAAAGGGAGTGAAATATATTGAAAAGAACATAAAAAAGCTATTAATAAAAATATTGACAAAAAATTTAACCGGATTGAGATAAATACAAATTAGGTGGAACCCAAATTGAAGACTAACAAAGAACCATTGACTTATTTGATAAGCAAACAAGGAGAAAAAATATAATTTCATTTGACACCCTAGAATCAGAACAATCAAAGAAATGACGCTTTACTTAGTATAATTTTTGAATTAATCAATAAAAAAAAAACAACATGAAAAATTTAGTAAAGCTTGGCAAAAATAAGAGATCTTACATCTGTTCCTGAAATCCTTGCTTGCTATTAAAAATTATGATTGATTATGATAGAGATATAAAGAAAATAACAAGACCGATGTGGAGAAGGTTGGCCAGGGACAGGGAGGAATGGAGTGAAAGGAATAGGCTTCTCGCTCCATTCCGAAAGACAAGCTATGTGCAAAAATATAAAAACAGACAGTGGAAAGAAACACAGTGAAGTAATTTTGGTGTTAGTTAATCTAATAAGTGCCTACCTAGATTTAAAGTTGTGTATGTAGCAAAAAGGCTAATAAATAAATAAATAAATGTTCAATAATTATTGCTTAACTTCAGGTAAAACCTATAGTATATCTTTCTTCTATCTTTCATACAAAAACACAGACAAATGCAAGAATAAGGTAAAAAAAATCTCTTAAAATATAGTTATAATATAATAAAGTTTTTTATACTCAAAATGGGTCATTTACTGTTACATTACCTGGAATGGACATCCATAGTAATGGAATGCAGTTGCCTTAGGGAATCCATTGTTTTGAGAAGAAATATAATAAGCCCTCCACCTTCCACAGTCTCTACGGTACGAGCCATTAAGTTCGGTGTCAGAGCTTCAAAGTCCTGAACGGAAGATAAAAGAAAACAATTATTAAGAATTAAACAAAATTGAGATTATACAAATGTTAAAAATATAATTTCAGTGTTAATGTTATGGTGTTACAACATATAACACTTACAGCTATGTTCAATATACAACAAGATATAAAAATCATGTTAGATTCATTATTAGATTTGAATGTCATCTTGAAAGAAGTTAACTTTTACTCAAATGTATTAAAAATAACCAACTCAACATGTATTTAAAATAACAAGCAACTGCAACAATTTATGAAATGCCATTAAAACCCTTCCAGTATATTTGGACAGGTGGGTTACCCAGAAAAAAGACAAAATATTTTTTTTTTATTTTCTATTTATTACCTTTCTTTACTCATATCCTATTCAATTATATCAATATACCTTGAATATATAAATACCAATTATAGTTAGCAATTCGATAAGTTGTTTAAAATTTTTCAAATTGCTAAATAGATAACTTCCACTTAGAGAACTACTTTATTACAACAATTTTACTTTAATTTAAATCATATCTTTATGTAAGGCATCCTAATATTATATTTAAACAGGTTTTTTGAAAAATACATGCAATTTTATATACTCTTTATTGACCAGACTTCATAGATTATTATGTTTATAAGGGTTTAAGAAAATATTCAACTCTCAAAAAAATACAAAAATGATAATCAAATACTAACCTGCAAGACACAAACACCATATGTCTGACCAAGCATAGCATGGCTCTCTGAATAGTACCTTCCATGGATCGTTGTAGCCACTCTAAAGGCATCAAATAATGACTCTTCAGATACTTCTAATTTACCTGCTGCTATTTTCTTTGCTCTTTTTCGCCCATGACTTGATAAAAATAGTAACAAAATTAACACATTTATTTATCGCATTTGATTCACAAATTACATATCAAAAATGAAAAGAAGCAAATATGAAAAAATATTTGTGGATCTCACAAATTTGAATCTCCTTTAAGATCTTTTCTACAAAGAAGATATAAAAGGTCAAAGTTTCATGATAATATAAGCATGGTACATATTCTTAGAAAAGACTTAAACTCACTTGCTTATGGCCTCATCCTTATTTTTATAGCACCACAGCACTGTTGGCCGTGATTTAACAGTTGATTTAACAAGCATATCATATAAAATGGGTACCTGAAAAAACACATATCTTTGTAAAAAGCCAAAAAAAATCTTATACCATTTAGCAAATAAATATAAAAAGTTGCTATAATGTTAGTGGTTTAACAGTTAAGCAATTTTAAATATTTGAAAATTAAAGTAGAAGCTCTTGCTTTTTTCCACATCATCACTTAATTTTTTGGATAATTTTATAGTCTGGGTAATTTTTGGTGGACACCTGCACTAATATTTTTGCATTAGTGTTTTTGCTGTCAGTAATAGTGATGCTCCAGAAAAAACCTTTATCATATTTTTTTTGGGAAACCAAGCATTTGCCAGAATTTTTACTTTATACGGATCTGAGTCATAATGATTATGTATCACATGGTAATTGTCTACAATACAGACCTATCAATTTTTTCTTGCCACTAGCATAGATGAAGTAAAAATTGTAGGGCAAATCTTACATTCTGAGAAAAAAAATTGTAATTTCTATGGAGGCCATACTGACATGCTAAAGCTAATTGTTTGGCCCTGCTTTGTGAAGCCATTGAGTCTTCATTCATGTGTAAATATCTAATAACCCAAACAGTCTAAAGTAAATAATATTAGTGATTTTATAGCAAGCACAGACAAATGCAAGAATAAGGTAAAAGTAAAGGGCTGTCATGTATTGATCGACTTTCAATTCAGTGTTAGATACACTTTATTTATTTAAACACAAACATTTTATTGAGTATAAAATTACAGTTGGGTTGCCCTGACGCTATATTCCCAACATACAATGCAAAGTTTGTGTGGTTGATAATGGTGACTCTCAATACAAATTATAAACTTTATTTTTTTCACAAATTTTGCTTCATATGTATCTGTCAATTATGATTTAATTTTATTTTCAATTATTATATAATTATTTTGAAACAAAAGTTTGATAAATACAATTACTCCTAATGCCATAAAATTATCAAATTGTTGAATGAGATGAGAGAAAAAATAGTTTTCTTTTCTTATACATTTATATATTTCATGTGTATATTAAGTATATTGCATGTGTGCAAACAATAATTAAGTTTAGAAGTATTGACATAGAGTGCAAAAAGCTAACAAATGTTATTAATAATCCTATGTTTCTATAGGACATAAACAAGCTGCTCCCGGCGGTTTTCTGTTGGGTGATACTATTTTTCAGTTTCTATTTTATTTTATGTTTGACTGTACATATAAATTATTAACATTTTTTTTCAAAAACTGATCTTTCACACTATATTTTGCTTTACATGGCTCTTATCAATTACGATTTTCTATCGTTTTAAATTTTTTGCGTTGAAATTCGCTTATGCACCTTTTGTGCAAAATTACATTTTTGCTAATCCTAAAGCCTTCCGCATTAAATGAGCTTTCCGACACTTAAACAATTTTTCAATTCGGACCACTATATTTTCTGAGAATAGCGCGTTCATATATTAGTATATATATAAATAGAAATATGCAATAAACATATTAAGCCTCACATTTATTCAAATTTATAGTCTTTATAAAATTAAATGTAAGTAAAAATGAATCATTACACTGGTAATTTACTTTAATATCAAAATATTAGAAGCGCAAGATGTGTACAAGAGGTTTCATAAATTTATTTATTTTTACCTGATCACGACCTTTATCTCCGACAAGCAAAAACATAGTTCGATGTCCTAATTTAACTCCATTTTCGATCATAACTCGTATACGATTATCTATTTTCTTTTTAACCATTTTTACTCCTTTATAAAAAACAATAACAAAATAACCTACAAACAGCACGTTTGTGGTTTATTATCACATTTATTTGACGTTTGACTAGCATTCGGTGGTACCATGATAGATCGGAAAATGAATTTTACTAAGGAGACTAATTCTGACACATAGACAAGTGGTGACAAAATTCCTAAAATTGTTGGGCCACTGTACTCTAGCTTTGTGGCAAATGATGTGGCTCTTAGTTTTTCTGAAAGTAAAAAAAATCATTGTCCCTATTCATTTCAAAGTAATAAATACATAATAACTTTGACCTGGCTATAGAACACTTAGAGCGTCAGGACGCGATTTTAGCGTTAAAGTTTATTTCAGGCCATTACTACATGGAGATAAAAGTTCCATAACGTAACATGATGAACTTAGAATAGCACCTTCTTCCAGCAGCGATGTAAAAAACTTTCGAAAAGTGGGGCACACTGGCGGTAGATCCGCTTGTTTCCAGGACTGCTCACGTGGTACTGGATTATATCTCCATAGATTCACTAGACAGAGAAGCTCCCTTCACAATACCTTTCTTAGACTGGATTCAACAACAACCTGGTTTAAGCAGACACCATCAAATCTTGTCTTGTTTCTTGTCCTGTTCTTTTTCATTATATACCTTAATTCCCATCTCTTCTCAATACAGTTAACGGTCAGTACATTCTTGTAACTCCATGCTGGGCTCCGAAAGCCTTCTGGAAAGCAGATGTACAACAAAGAACAACCCTAGCGCTGTATTAGATACAAGGCCTGGCACGAGTTTTGCTCGGCACGACTATAAGACGCCATCTCTCATTAGCAACATATCTTCGAAGGCATGACTGATACAAGTTGCATAGATCTTATAAAAGATTGGTGAACAGAGGAAAAAATCATTTTACTAAATAGCTGGATGTAATCTACGATTCATATAA
Organism: Graphium colonna; assembly: GCA_025505425.1. NCBI lineage: Eukaryota > Metazoa > Arthropoda > Insecta > Lepidoptera > Papilionidae > Graphium > Graphium colonna. Next base: position 6,829 of record JAOCPS010132672.1, on the reverse strand, counting down.
ACCAAGCGATGAACCCTCAATAGTCGCCAGATAGCTTATCTCCATAATACTTGCATTACTTAGCATACAAGATCATATAAGTACATAAATATGCTATATTCACGCTCACAAAAACTAGCAAACATGATGTCATCCAATTCTTTAGTCAGACAAATTCTAAGCTATTTCAGTTTGTTATAGAAGATAGAAATTTGAAATCTTTGAATAATTCAGATAAAGGACGATTACACAACCCTCCTAAGGACCGGGCCGAAGCACTTTATACTATAGAAGAAGGAGATTCATTGATTTTTCAGTATTTGATTCAACAGATACGGCCGAACACATGTTTAATTTTAAGTGATAATTCTCGAAAGTACATTTTTATAGCGTTTGGATACGGTTTCACATATATTTTACCAACTATCTGTTTACCTTGATAGAAAATATGAATGTTTCCAAACCAATACCAGACGTTTTTAAAATACTTTACTTTAGTAATGAAATAGTAAAAATTAAAAACATAAAAACTATAAGGTTTCTAAGATTCAACATAACTATAAGGTTCCTAAGATTCAACATAACTAAGGTTTCATAGATATTGGTCAGATACATAATTATGTTTATATTAGTACAATAGTAAAACGTGTCGTCTATCAAAACAGAGTCCATAATCAAAATTCTCAATTTGTTCAAAAACGCATGTTAGTCTATGTTTCTTTTAATCCTATGGTACCTTTGCCACATTATTTACAAATGCTCCACTGGTTCTGCGACGCCGTTTTAAATAATGCTATTTAATTAATTTTTGTGGTCAAATAGAAAATGTACTCCATACCTCCTCTCTGCACAGCTTGACGCTGCATCTGCTGGGCTTTGTGCGCTGGTTCGGTCTGTAATGTATTTTTATTAAAACCTCTAACAGGTCGTCAAAAATGTAAAAAAGTCTATCATAAATACATATGAAGCTAACAGACATTTATTGCGCTACAATAAAACCCCGTTAGTTGCACTTAACCTGCCGCGCTACGCTATTAGGACAGATGTTTGGCGTAACTGCTGCGTGCAGAGCCTTTCAAAGTATACTTACGATAAGTAGCCTCTGTAGGGTTCGCCGTTCGCGTCGCGTTCGTATAGCTTGTATTATATCTGTCACTGTCAAAAACGTTAAATATCTTATTTTTAAACATTTTTGTCCAATAATTTTATTTACATTACTTTAAGTATCAATTGAAATGTGATTATTAAAAATATTAGTTTACAGTCTTTGATTTGATAGTATATTCAAAGTGTTATTAAACACGTATTAACCCTAAATCGCATGCCGCTATAACATATATAAAAATGGCTAAATTTCAAGTAAATACTAAATCAAAGGATTATTTGAGGGACAAAGAGGCTTTTTTGAAGGAATTGAAACAATTCAATGAGAGTAGAAAGTAATGATTTTGTTTTTATAAGTTATAAAACTACTATATCAGTTTATATATTTACCTTTTCATTTTCATTTTAGCATACCATTTAAAATACCTGTTGTTAATGGGATTGAAATAGATTTATTTCTATTTTATTCGTTAGTTCAACAACGAGGTGGTGTTGGGAAGGTATGTTCATGAAATATTATAAATTATTACGAAAATTATAACCCTAAAATGTTTAAGAAATATCCTTAGGTATGTTATTGTTTTTAAATATGTCTACAGTAATATATATTTCAGAAAAAAAAAACAGGTTTGAAGACGGTTGTAGTGTTTTACCAAGAACAAACATGTTTAAGAACATAATAATATGTTTTGAAAATAAATATAATTTTTTAACATACAAAAAAAGCATATTATAACTAAAATTGTTGATACAGTTAGCAGTTTATTAAACATTGTGGTTATGTGAAAAAAATATACCGTAGAAAAGAGAGCTTTATTAACTTTATTTTTAGCTATATTAAAAATACTTAATTTTTTATATGTTCACATTTTTTTTGTTAATGAGAACATTGTCAAAAAGATGATGTATCCTATTTAAAAGTAAACTGAAGATCATCCTAAATTTTACATTTATACAAGATATAATCTATCATATCTTAAAGTATGTTATTATCAAGAAATTAATAATAGTGGCATATTTAAGGGTACATTTTAGGCTGATAGATGAAAATATTTATTTTAGGTAAATCAAAATGATACATGGGAGACCTTTTTGAGATTGCTGAGACTTCCTCATCCATGTGTGAATGGGTCAACCTTACTAAGAAGAATATACGGAATGTATTTAGAGAAGTAAGTTTATAATACTAGAGCTAATGATTTGTCTTTTAGCCATTGCTATTAAATAGTTTTTATTGCATCTAATTACAATATATAACAACACACATAGTATAACTACTGTTGTTGGTGACAAAGTAGGATTTTTGTCATAAAATTAAACAATTACCATAACTTTATGTGAATTTATCATTCAGTGATTATTAAATTAACTTTATTCTAATTTTAATGTTCTAAATACCATTAGAACAAAAGGTAATTTTTTGGGATCATTTTGCTTACGATTTTTATTTGCAAGTAATTTTAATGGATAGAGAATGTTTATTAATGAGACACATGTAAACCAAAATTTGGTGGAAATGATTAATTTTGTGTAGTTATCGTGAATAAAATGAAATTTGTAAATTCACTCTGTAAACTCGGCCATAATTTCTTTAGAGCTTTACTAACATGTGAACAGCAATACATCATATTTGTGAGTAAAAATCATGAGTGAAGTGATCTCAAAAAATTACTGAACAAGATTTAGTAGACAGCTAACTCCTTTCATCCATTATGTAGGCATATGTATACCCTAAACCTAGAGAAAAAGTTATCTATTAGTATTTCACAACATTTATTCATAGAAAGATTATAAATATTAACAATAAGCCAATGTTAATATTTATAATCTTTCTATAATACTTAATAATATATTTTTAGGTATGAAAGAGCAAAGGGGCCCCCAGGACGAGATGATGATAATGATATGGATGATGACCCAAGGAGAGGCCGTGGTGCTATGCCACGAATTACTTTTGGAGGTGGGACTTATATATCAGGTAAACTATGGCAATATTTGTATATATTATTGTATATATATATATTCTTTTTCTGAATTCTTTTTGCTGCCTTATAATGATGCATTTCAAGCAATTAAAATTATTTACCTTTTTGTTGCAGGTCTAACTTTGCTTTTATTTCCACCAAATTTTCTGTGTGTCGAACCATAATAGTCAGTCAGTAACTTTGGGTGATCTTTCATATGATTGGTTTACTACCATGCTATTGAATTACTGTATTTTTGCGCTGATACTAAAATGCATATTATCAAAGACAAGCATCAAAATTTAAATAATGAAACAAAATCTGATTGGCGATTCTGGTATCATAGGATGAGTTATAGAGATTGCCTATCTCTTTTATTTACTTTTCTACTTATTAGTTGAATAATAAACTATATATTATACACTAGAAACCTTTTTCCAGCTTCCGGAGAGCCATTGCGTACTGGGACGAGAATTGCCGGTCCGTCCGAACGACTTACTCTGTCACTACTTTCTCCTATGCCAAATGAGCAAGATTTTGCAATTAATGTTTGCACTGTACTGGCAGCTGATCACTCTAATAGACTGCCGTTGAATACTACTCCTCATATATTGGATTTCCTATTGGCACATGCTGGAGTGTATAATCATTGTAAGTAAGATTTTTTGTTTTTTTTTTATCATTCTACATATATCGTCCACCAGGCAATTGTCAACTGGTTAAGTTCCAAATTACACATTGACTGGTAAGTCAATAATGATATATAAGGATATCATTCAGTACTTATTTTTAAATTTTTCCGAGTGGACTTGAAATTTTTTTATATTCTTCCCTTTATTTTGACTTTGTGACTTTTCTGAATGATGAACTTGTTGTCAACCTACTCTTAATTCAAAGAAAAGTTGGAGAACTTTGCATTTGTAATATCTTAAAAGGTAAAGCTTTATTTATGATATTTCAGCAAGTCTCCGAGACACGATTGGTCGATCATACTACGAAGCGCGCGGTCGTTATCCCCACGAATTCTGGCAATTGAGAGCCGGTGGCGGCGGTGCGAAAGAGTTAGCCGATGAAAGCAAATTCGTGCAACTGGGAATCGAACAGCCTGAGCTGATGGTCCAGGCGTTGGCAGCTCACAACACGTTGACTGATTGCCTGATGCAGGATGGAGAGGTGATCGAGATTGAGAAGATGACCGAGGATGTTAGTTCCGTATGTATATCTCTATTGATTTTTTTTTAAATAGCAGATTGGCTATGAAGGTTTAATTAAAAAAAAAGTACAAATGGCTTGGCGTCCCTAATCGAGGAGGACAATTTTATTGCTGTTACTTTGAATTAGATGGCATAGGGAGTTCATTTCTCAACTTTAAGCTGAGGTGGTACCTTAATTTCTTAGGGAGATATCTTACCTTTTGCAGCGCTGCAAACGCACTATAGTCGTTAAATGGCATACCGTCGCGATGCAGTCGCGGAATATAAACCTCCCACGCAATTACGATTCTGCATCGCGACTAACGCAATGTAAACGTAATGTACTAGCGTAGTAAAGTTTCAGTCGGGTACCGCTACAGTCGCGATGCACTATCGCTACAGTCGCAATGCACTATCGCTACAGTCGCGATGCACTATCGCTACAGTCGCGATGCACTGTCGCTACAGTCGCGATGCACTGTCGCTACAGTCGCAATGCACTGTCGCTACAGTCGCGATGCACCATCGCTACAGTCGCGATGTACTATCGCTACAGTCGCGATGCACTGTCGCTACAGTCGCGGTGCACTATCGCCACTGTTTAAATATCATCATAATTCTATTCAAAAACCTTTGAACTAAAATTCAGGATGCCGAATTTTTTGGGCACAAAAGAATTTGCAGCAATGAGGTCGTGCATAAAGATTGACTAAAATGAGGAGCCAAGTTTATGAAATGGGCGTATTATTTTCCCATTTCTAAAAGTGTGGTTTAGTCGTCATATTAAAGATAGCAAAGATATGCAATAATTAAAAATGTGTGTTAAATATATGCTATAAATAACGAATGAACTGCAGGATTTGCTTGAAGACTGGGTTACCGAACCATCAGAAGAAAACCAACTATTTGCGCCTGAATTGTCTGGAGGTGCCAGCTGCGTCTATACCCAAAGAGTTTTGCAGATCGCCTCAATCGTGCGCTCTCTGTCCTTCCATGAGGAGAATGTTGGACACTTGGCCAAGAATACGACGCTCATTAGGTAACTAGGGGATTAATTTTCAATATTTAAGATGTTTGTTGCATATTTTTTTGATGGGTAGAGCATAACGTCTTTTCAAAGCTTTTGCTGCACCTTTATGGCCACGCTCGTCTGAGGAAGTACCACCACCCTGTATGTAGTCGGCATAAAGTATGTGTGACTTTGAGGGATGCCGAATGGTCATATGTACCCTTCTCTTTTCCCACTCCTTACCGTTCAAATCCTTAATTATATCCTATCTTATCCAATAAACCTATTATATCCAATCTTCCAGGTTGACGCGTCGTCAACTTTTGAAATTGGATATAATAGGTTTATACTCGCGACTCAGGACGTTGCGTGTGTCTATGGGCGACGGGGTCGCTTACCATCAGGTGAACCGTCTGCTAGTTTGTTTTCCTTTCCGATTAAAAAAATATAGTAAGATGTTTACTGTCTATTGATGTTACCAACGTAACATTTCTTTGGAAAAATTTAAGCAATATGTACTCGTGGGTAAATTGCTATTACATTGTGATTGGTGAATCACTTTCAATATTCGACGACGTCATTTATCAATGAGTAAACAATCAAAAGTTTCACAATTCATGTTCATCTTAGTGGATATGGCGTAGCCGGAGTGAAACGGAACGTCGATCTGCCGCGCGTACTGCTGACCAGGCGCCGCGCTGAGTTTCCCACACACATACATGTACACTTAGTGACTCACCAGTTACCTTGTGTATCCAGTCTGTTATTTTGACATTTGCTAGTCTTAAGTATAGTTATTACTACATTATAACGCGGAAAACCTAAATTGCACTGTAGCGCCATTATTGCTACTCCATTTTACAGCGCTACAGTTGCAGACAGCGTGCGTTGGAATGCACCCCGTGTCAATTTTTTTTATATATTATATATATAAAAATATTTCTTCCAGATTTCTATTATTATGCGCCAACTGCTGGGTTGGCACGCTTCGTCAGAGCGGTTTGGACACACTCGGTAACGTTTCGACGGAGCTCATCATTAAGGCAAGTGTCAATTATTTACTACAATCTTTATAAGCTTTAATACTAAATTAAATTAAAAGAACTATGGTATACAGAAAAGACTGATACATTTTAAAGGCTTTATACGCGTGAGAGCCTTATTCAGTTCTCGTCTCATCGATGAAAGGGATTTTAGGGACGTGTCTTGCGCACTCGAAGCATGTCTGATTTTATACTGATAGTCTGCAAATGTACTTTTACATACCATTGCAGAAGAAATAGTATATATAAGAAACAGTTTTTTCGTTTTAAAAAAAATTGCGATAGTCCTATTTTATTTATACTAATCACGAGATGATTTGTTAGTTGGTAGAGTATAACAACTTTTCACAGCGTTTGCTGTACTTCTACGGCCGTGCTCGTCCGGGGAAATACCACCGCCATTTATAAAGTCGGCATAAAATAAAGCATGCATGACTTTTGGGGATGCCGGATGGTCATATCTACCCTTTTCTTTTCCTATTCCTATCCTCTCCAAATCCTTAATCCCGACCCCATCCTATCCAATAAACCTATTAT
>JAOCPS010132561.1:0-15008 GCA_025505425.1 Graphium colonna | reverse complement strand
TGTACTTACAGTTGTCCTAACAAAATGTATGGAGTCAAACGCAAAATGAAATCTGTCGGTATTTATTTTGTCAAGCGGTCGGACGGACCATCGAATGGCTACGAAACCCTTTCATGTGCGTGCCCGACGCGCTCTTGGCCGGTTTTTTTATTCTTACGTAACACTCCATCAAATGACACTATTTTTTTATCCTAATCGACTTCATAATATTTTCTTCCACTTTTAGTTTTAAAATATATTTTGATAGAGGTTTCTGATATTTAAAATACTTTCACAATCATTCATGGACTCATGCTCAAATAGCACTTTTTTTAAAACTTTGTATTATATCTTTTCAGAGCAGAAGAATAGGTTTTTGATCATGAAGAAGGTTCTACAAAATTATTAAAAAAACAGAGTGAAATGGACCGTCCATTTCACTCTGTTTTTTTACAAATTTTTCAGCTATTTTGATATGAAAGAAAACTGTTGGATCGATTGTCTAGAAAAAGACAGTTCTTAAAATCTGTTTATAAGTTTCGAAGAAATCCGCTAACGCCTTCTCCTTTTTTGAAGTCGGCTTAAACCTAAATAAATATCATAAATGCTTTCAAAACAAATCCGTCGTTTTCTTATAGGAGAAACGTAAGTGTAAATTTTAATATTTTGTAATATATAAGGATTGACTTTCATTTCATTTTTTAACAGCCTCGCCATTTATTAAAAGTATATGAATTTACGACTCACAGCTAACGAAGACTGTAAAACTAATGGCACAAACTAGTTATGAACCTTCTCCGCAAAGCGATAGTCATTAGCTTGAGAAATATATTTACTAACAACCCAAGTCTCTTTATTAAATAGAATAGATCAATTATGCCTCTAGTATGATTATGGCGAAAGTATAATTGCGGTAATCCAAAACATGTACATAAGAGAATTAACAGAGTTTTGTTTATAATGTTTACATAACGTACATGTTAACTAGCCTGAAAGAGTTTAATAATAAAATACCTATTTTTTATATGGCATACCGTGCCAAGTTGAATCAATTTCAAACCTTTTTTTACAGACTAGAGTTAATAACTCCTACAAAAATTCTTTTCGGAAATAATAAACGGGTTTTGGAGATATTTTTTAAAATAGAAAAATTTATTCACGGAAAATTGTTTCTATTGCATTTTACATTTCTATGACCGATTGTGTAAACGTCATGTATGTAAATCAAATTTCTTACTTTTAATTTAAAGTACAATATAAACTTGCTCTCTTATGCATGAGATTTTTTGGTACCGCTTTTGTGCAATGTCCTTTGTTGACTGAATGTCGAACTATAAAATTATAGTTGTATTTTATTATCCAATATATTATTATATGTAATTGCAATCTAAACTTACATAAGTATATATAAAAAAATTATATAAAACAAGTGGTGTATATGTAATTTTGTAGCGACTTTGAAAACAGTGACTTCTTTTATATACGATATTTACCTTTGAATTTTGGCGTTAAATTCAAAAGTTTTAAATCTTGTGTTCAAGTTAAGTTTTCTGTTTAAAATGTGTCCACTGAGTTTCATTTTAAAATTAATAAAATACATATTAATATCCTAACGTACATCTGTAGTTGAGCTAAAAGCTTACGGTATTTTGTATTAAAGTTTAGTAACATTAAGTGTCTGTACACACTTTTGATGGTTTTTTTTATATTCATTTGTATTTTTTATTTTATTTATAACCTATTAAAATATAGTAATTAATTATGATGCATCACACGATTCAATATGTACATTACAATCTGTATCCTGCATTATTTGGTGTACTAGCAAAAGATGATAAATGTACATCATTTCGTTATTAGATTTCCACACTTCTAGATTTTGACAGTTTTAATATAACAGATTGCAATCATTCGATTGTCGACCGGTAATACACCCAAGCGATGCGATTGATCTCTTCTTCTTCATCCTAGCCTTTTTCTAAAAAATGATTTAGGTCGGCTTCTAATCCATCCCAATATTATCTGAATTTAAGTTTTTACGTAGAAGGACTAGCATCTGACCTCCGCAATCCAAGGGGATATACTAAATTCAAAGGATGGATTAGTTGTCAGGATATTTGATCACTGACATTTTATAACCGCTGCCAAAGATGTTCTTGACGACAGGGATCGACCATCCAACGCATAGATCCCCGCCCGCATTGCTCTAACCCAATTAAGGAAAAACAACACAAAGTCGTTATCTCCCCGCTGGCTTCGAAACCACGACCTCCGATTTGTAAAGCAAGAGCCCTAGAGAGCATACCACTAGGCTACGGAGGCAGTTTTTCAAAATGATCCGTTTAATGAGATTGTAAATATGAAAGTTTCGTGATAAGCCCTGTATTTTTTAATTGAGAGTTAGAAAAAAAAGCTTTGATAGTACTAAACAACTCACTTAAAGGTAGGATGATTTCATTCAGATTGATAACCTTGACTTTATATAAGGTATTCATTAACGCGTGGCCAGCTGATACTTTAAGAATGTACTCGAATGTACAAAAACAGGTCATCTTTTGGATATTTTTATAAAGCGAGATCAGAATGATTTAGCTTATTAAATTTATAATTATACGCTGGGTAAAATATGTCACAACTGTCTTACTTAGAAAAATAACTTCATAAATTTTGGGAACTTTTTTTATGTCGAACGAATTTTTAATCAAATTTGTCTCTGTTATTATGCGTTATAATTCTTTGTAATTTATATATAAACTAGCAGACGCGTCCACGCGTCTCTGTCTAAGGTAAACGTTAAATTATATCATAGGTAACTATTAAATGCAGTGAAATTGTTATATTGTTGTGAAGTGATATAGACGTATTTACATTATAGTCAATATAAAAATCCACCGGATTGGTATTTAAACATGAGGTCAATTTTGAAAATGATAGATTAAAAAAATTAAATTCTCTGCTCAGCGAATTACTGAGGTTAGATTTGGTGGCGTTTGATAATAAATAATAATTTAAACATTAAAAATAAATATAGTTTAAAACGACTAAAAACGCGATTTTAAAACGCCTCTAATTAAAAAATGAAAAATAATTCTATATCACTATTATTATAAAAAAAAACCGTGGGGGGCTCTGTGATATCTTCATGTTTATGCCGAGAGTAGTTTTTGTCAAATAATATACAAACAGTTTGCAATAAAAAGTATTGCGGTTATAAATTGAGGAATAAGCTATCCTACCTTTCAAGTTGATCAAACTGCGCACAGTTCGGAGTTCATCGCAGGTAAACAACGTGACATATCATTTTTATATATTAAGATTTTATTCTTTAAATTCAAGTTTCGCTTCTCTACTAAAGTATCGTGTTGTTATCATTAACATATTATTGATTAATAATACAAGGCTCGGGTATAATCTTGATAATACTAAAAAGCTCAATTGAACCTTATTGTTATATGATAGGATACATTTTCAGCTGATCGTAGCGACAGCACTGATGCATTCATAAGTTTATAAAAATAAAAAAGGCGATTGACCAGTTGGCGAGTTACGCAAGAGTGGATACAAATAAAAAGTGGTTTCCCTTTCAAGATTATACGAAGTTCAACAGCCTCCTTGGAATATCACTTTAAGGTGCGATATCATATTGTCTGTAAAATCAATTCCTATTAAAGTCAGAAAAAATTTTTTGTTCGTTTATGGAAAGTAAGACATACGAGCATCGAATACGGCTCACTTAGGTGAACCGTCTGCTAGTCTAATGGTGAGTGATCCCGTCGCCCATACACAAACGCAATATTCGAAGACTTGCGAGTGCGTTGTTCCCCTTAATTGGATAGGATGGGATCGGTATTAAGGATTTGGGGATGAAAGGAGTGCGAAAAGAAAAGCGTAGATATGGCCATCCGGTATGTCTAAAAGTCGTGCTTACTTTATTTTATGCCGACTTTATAAAGGGCGGTAGTACCTCCCCGGGCGAACGTGGGCGTAGATGTGCAGTAAAAGCTGTGAAAAGAAGTTATGCTCTACCACCTGTCAGAATACAAAAATATTTTGTCACTGGATGAAAATTGTTCATAATATGAAGCATAACTTCTTGATACGTATAGGCAACGTTTCGCGATATTATGAAAACAAGTCAATTTCTTCTAATATTTTGAAATATACGCGCTAACAAAATATATGGTGAAGATGTATGCGAACATTTCTTAGTTTGTTTTTATGATTAAAAACAAACATACGATTTTTTTTATTTTAGGGGACCATTTCGGAACACAGACCCCTTACAGATATAAAAATATATTTTTAAATCGGTTCTTCAATGACGGAGAAACATATAAAAATATACATACAAAAGGAAAAACTCTTCTCATTTTTTGAAGTCGATTAAAAAGCTAGTCTGGTTGCTTGGCATTCAAGTCGTAATATTTGCACAATTAATAGGCAACCAACATATTTAAACAAAAATAATAAAAGCTTCAAAATTACTTAGAATAAAAATGCTAAATATTATTTATTTTTATTTAGTTTTCAATTAACAAATCATTGTTTTACTGCATACCTGGAGAAAAAGAGACTGACATGTGCCCATGAATGCTGTAAAGGGTTCGAAACGTCGGGTGATAAAATTTAAAAATAAACCGTGATAAAATCCGTAAAGTTGTATTATTTAAAAAATGTCTAATATTCGCGTAAGTCTCAAAAACAAAATATCTGTGTACCTACCAAATCATTTCTGGACCACCCCAAGTTAGACTAGTAGGAAATGTCATTGGCATTATTTCCGCCTTTGCACAGTGTTTTGACAAGAAGTTTAAATAAATTAAATCAAAAAAGATACTAAAAATCTCAACAATATTTTATGTATAAGTAATTTATTAAAGGAGATATTAAACGCTGACGCTCATGTTATATCACAAATGTTGAGCGGGACAAGATAACATTTATAACAATAGGACTATTCAGGTTCAATCTGGGATAGTACACTGAACTTGCAGAACACTGGCTTAAAGTAGAAGTTTCTCACTTCTGCATTTAGCTAGCGAATGTGGTGGCCGGTTACTTATGCTGCTCCACGTAACCTTCTAAAATGATAGCTGTAATAAAAGTTTTCCCATGATGTAAATACCAGTGCCCTGCAAAAGAAGTATAGCTTCGCTTCTGCGCTTTTCAAAAGCATCTACTGCCTTGAGGTATACCCGGGTTATGGTCTCTCGCGAAATCTCCCTAAAGAAATTTGTTTACGCCGCCATTATTATCACAGCTGAATTAATTCTTTAGTAAATACCTTAAAAGAGATAGCCTCTTTTACGTCATACTGAAGCAAAGCATACATGAATGATAGAAGAAATATTCTTCGACAATCGCGCATTGTAAGGAGTCCGACAGAGAAATTTGCTTCCACTGGTTAAACCGTAATAAGCTTTGGCGAGACTGACCAGAAAGAACAACTTCAAAAAAGAATAAAGTTTGACCGGTTGTTTTTTTTTGATGTTTGTTAATTTCACCGAATATTATGAACCAAATTTCAAAATTCCTTTTCTATTTTAAAGGATATAGTAGCAAAGTTACGTCCCAACAATTCTTTTGAATTAAAATAGCTAAGAAAACTTGTTTCACAAACGTGAACGTTCTTAGGCGTTTGAAGTCGATTTTGCTGTTTTCTGTAAAAAAAAATTATTTTATTTAAAATTAAAGCTAAATGAGATTAAACACTTATTTTTAAAACACGCGCAATAATTTATAAGACGAAATTGCTTGTAATTTGTTTCATTATTATGATATGTCAAATGCATGTTAGTTTGTGTTATAAAATATTTAAGAATGGAATGTATGTCTTATTTAAAACTTATAAAATATTGAGCTTCCTGCATTTCTTCCTCATATAAACTTCAACTGTGCCAAATTTTAAACTCCCAACGTCGTTTTCCCTAATTTCAAATTCGTTAAAAACAAGCGAGCAACAAGGTTTTTGCTTCACAGCTCCGTATTATAATAATATTTCATCTTATAGTTATAACGCAAGCGTTACAGGGAGACATAAAGTAAATAAGGACACTAGATTTTTGTTTCCAACACTAACATTCTACAAAAAAGTTTCGTATCGACTATAGAACTTTCTAGTTATGGCTACAGTTTTAAGTCATAACCTTAAAGACGTTACACATCAAAAGAAAAGTTATTCAATACAAAGAGAGAAAACAATATATCCAAACAAATTATACCAAACTTTCCGCAGACATATTTGCACCGTTTTCTCTTTTTACATGCGTTTGGGAATACGATTTATCGTAAATAAGTGACCCGCATAAACGTATAGAGTAGTGTTGTCTTTCATTTAATTATCTTTTGTTAACGATTGCCCACCTTTTTTGTTAAAAACATACTATGTATAATATATATCGACATAAAATTAGTCACTAAATTTTGTTTGCAACTTTGACTACAAATTAAACATTTAGGTGAGGGACAAATTAAAAAAGTACTACCGCTTAAATGCCGTTGTCATTAAAACGATAGGACAAGTAAAATTCTAAAACTGGTACAGAATAAAAGATAAGACTTAAAAATAATTTAGTATGAAAGTTGTTAATAGACTTATAATTTACTTGTAATCAGAGAATATAAAAATATTATTTGTCTAGGCTAATCAATTTTAAATGTCCTTATTTAATTAAAAATACCTAATAGGTATGCAGAATTATAAACCAATCTAGACTATATGCGACCTACATTTTCAGTTAGAAAGGACCGAAAAAGCATTGCAACATTAATTATATACATATAACGATATCCAAAAAGTATGTTGCAAGACGTCATTGAGTGCCTAATATATTTGTCATAAGGGACAAGATCTGACATAACTTATGTAGTGATCTGACATAACTTATATATACATTAAGTATATATAATATCCACTATTGATTATAAACTTACAAGATAGGATGGGAATGCAGATAACAGTATTCAATGCTGTTGCGGCGGTGATTGGGTCAGTAATTCCGAAAAGAGTTCTTCTACTTCATATCTTTTTACACTTCGAGGTGCCGCCATAAGTTTGTCCTTTAAAACTTAATGAACTATAGCCATGTTCAGTACGAGGGCTGAACATATGTCTCTAATTGCTGCCATACTAGAAGCCTCTTGGCTAAAATAATTATAAATTCACCGCGCATGCAATTAGCTATCGAAGGTTCGCGACTGTTGGTGCAGAGGACAGCTACCACAACCAGTGTCCGGAACACCGCAGTTTACCTGTGTAGATCGGAGGAAGGAAGAGGTTAGTCTGTCCAAGCCTTACCCACACATCGCCCCATGTTGGCATGTCCGCCACATCAATCCGCTTCGCCCCATGTTAGCGTGTTTAATTCATATAGCTTGGTCGCCGCGCTGACACAACATACATATAAATAAATACAATACGTAAATAAAATATATATAATATATTACTATAGCAAATACAAAAATGTACATACACAAACAATCACGCACAACACACACTTCCATACGTATAAACTTTAGAAACATACAATTACCTCCGCCACACTATTTATTTATAGTATCTTTTAGGAAATAGTTGAGTAACTGCTAGAATGATGTTTTATTGGGAGCTCTTTGGGCTTGTTAAAAATATTTTTCTCAAAACGTATAAAAATTTCATGATGATCGCTGTGTAAAAGTATTTAAAACGTAAAACAATTATAAATTGTTAACTAAACACTGTTTTACATTTACAATATTATCACTGTATGTGACTAAATAAAAGATAATGGAATTATAATTTGTAAAAAATAACAACATGCTGAAAAAAATTAAGTGAGAAAAGGATAGTGAATACACAACGAGATCAAATCAAACGTTCCCTGAACTCATTCAAAATGTTTTATTATTCCACATTGCCCGCTTGGGACCAAACATTAGTGGGAATAAGCAACCGTGCGCAACTATTCACGCAAAGGTTATCCTTCGATAAACTAGCTTTCATTGACGACTACTCAAGTTTACGAAAGAATGTATTTATTAGTTTATAGATGTATTAATTAATTTATATGTATTACTTTATACATATGTCTGTACGCTGTGGCGGCGCTAGACCATACCTAGACGTTGGATTTCGAAATTAATTTTGTGAGGCCCCATTTTTACCAGACTTTAAAAAAAAGGAACTTTGGAATTGGTTTAGTTTTAAATAATTGATAATAATGCTCTTAACAAACGCCTTTGACGTATAGTCAACTACAGCAGTTGTGAACAATGTGAAAATACATAGTCATGCTTGTGGAGATTAAAAATAAATCGAATCAAGTTAATTAGAAGTCGGCCTAGTTTAGTGAGTTGATCTGCATTCATGTCAAAAGAGCACAGCATAGTCGATCAAAGAAAAAATTAAGATCACGAGCGTTATTTTGATTCTTGTTGGCAAGAAATTTTAAAATCTGTAAAGAGACCACTATATACTCGTTACTCTACGACTTAGATAAGCTATTTCATTTTTTGAACCAAGGGTATGTCTGATCATCAAACTCAATTTTTTGAAAAACTCACTAATTGTAATAGTAGAATTGTTGAATAAAGTTGTTGAGATAATAAAAAACTGAACTTTATTCACAATGCGAGAATTTCTTATTATTAAATTAATCTTAATCTACGGCACGCATTTAGAAAGATACATTAAATATTATAAGTAATAAAGTTTATAAGAACGGAAAATAAAGTAGGCGAGAGTATACCACACTGAGAGACACAACTAACAATATTCAGCCAATTTAATGACAAGTCGTCAAAATATACTGCTTGCTGGTGCCACTGAAGATATGAGATAACCCATTCCAGTGTTTCTTCGGAAACCATAAAATGGTAGAGAATAGCTAAAAGGATATCGTGACAGACAGCATTGAAGGCATTCGAAAAGTCTAAAGAAGTTACAACCATCACTATGAGCAATGTATTTTCCTTGCCTGCCCATATGTCGCCAGTCACTAGGCAAGGCAGTGGTAGTGCTATAGGCAGGTTGTAATCAGGATAGTAGAGAACTTTTCAAGTTGTAACTAAGAACAAAGTGAAAAATTTGTTTAAGGATCTAGGACTTATTTACCTAGAACATGAAGGCCAGGATGGAGATAGGTCGATAATGAGAATGAAGGGAGAGGTTGGAGCAATTAGGTAGAGGACGAACAAGAGATTTACGCCATAAAGATGGGAAGGTTCCAGTATCCAAGGAATAATCGACTATTCGAATAATGGCTGGAAGAAAGATTTTAAGAATAGATTCGAATAACTTTCAGATATCGGCAGAAGTAGAAGAAGAGATTTTATTAGGGATATATTGGCGTTTGACATCGCATATCATCTGATTACACCGGTTCCTATTCAGTTTGTCTTTTTAGTTTGTAACATTTTGAAATTTCGTAAGGTCCGGCTTCTACTTCTCAACGCTATTCTTATCAATTCTGTCATCCACGGAGCCGGTTTTTTATAGGGGCGTAGACGTCAAACATTTTAGTAACTAGATTGTTCAAGGTAAAGACCTTATCATCTATAATATTTGCATTAAATACAGGCTTCCTTTGTATATTATCCATCCTCATTCAGTTGTTCCAAATTTAGTCACGCAAAAAAACGCACATGCTGAACCTTAAGTTTAAGTCGCGGCGATAGGCATCTCGACGATAGGCGTCGCTGCGATAGGCGTCGTAGCGAAGGCGTCACGGCGATAGGCCTCGCAGCGATAGAAGTCTTGACCTACTGACAATTAACGTAGCAGCGATAGGCGTTGCACCGCTATCGGCTGCTATTTCGCGCCGGTATGCGTCGCGGTGATAGGCGTCCCAGCGACGTGTAACGGCAACAGGCATCGCGGTAACAGGCGGCGCGGCGATAGGCATTATGGCGATAGGTATCGCGGCGATAGGCGTCTCGAAATTAGGCGTTGCGGCGTTAGGCGTCGCAGCTATAGGCGTCGCGGTGAAAGGCATTGGGGCGATAGGCGTTGTGGCGACAGACATCGCAACGATAGGCATTTCGGTGAAAGGCATCCTGACAAAAGTCACCACAGCGATAAGTTTCGCGGTGGTAGGCGTCGTGGCGGTAGGTGTCGCGGCGTTAGATCAAAGTTAGTCTTAAGGTCTTCGTAGGCTAAATGACAATGGCCCAACACTTGGTACTTTCTTATCGCGATAAGAAAGTACCAAGTGTTGGGCCAACCGCCTCCCAAAGCCAATAAATATCCCAGGATGCTGACAAAAAAATTGCAGCAGGCCTTGTTCGAAGAGCCTTAACAGAATCTGCCCACTCCTGGAGTTATCAAGTCTTCTTAAAAGGCATTCTTTCAGCAAAAGAAACTATACAGTTCTATTTCAAATATTGTATAAATTCTATATCTAAATATTGTATAAATTTGTCCAAAAAAATTGTATAAATTTATATGTCGGAATAAATTGGATTTAATTGTTTTTCGATATAAATAAAATTACGTTTCGCTGTGGAATAGCCGTATTATTTACTCAAAAATAAAGTCCCTACTACGGATTTACTCAAAAATAAAATAGTATGCATCAGTATGCTTGACAACTCTGTGACTATGGTCTCTACAATCTATCACTTTGATCTCTAAATACACGCCTAGATAATTACTAATGGATAACTTTACATAACTTTTTCAATGCGACTTTTTTAAGCGCGAGGACGATAATGATAAAAAGCATAAAATAATATAACTAATTTTATAAAATTATATTCAATGCAATAATCATTAGCATACAATTATAAAAGAAAATAAAGAAAAATCACCACAGTATGCACTGACTTCCAAAAAACCAGATAAACAATTACGGTCCCAAAGTCGTCCGGGTCACAACATCAAATTGTCCACGCATTTTTCTTATTAAAGGTTTTAATCATATTTTCTCCCAAATTTTATATTTCTTTGTTAAATTACTTTACGAACTACACTGCAAAACCAAAAATATGGTATAACAATTCTTTTTTTGAGTATCACTGCCTATATATATTACTTTCGAACAATTTTAAAACCGAAATTAAGTATGACGATAATTATTAATTTGGGTTTTATATCTTATTTATAAATTTTGTTACTACTGCACATTATTACGAACTATTACTGTTGAGTTTATAATTTTTTTGTGTTATCGCCCCATTTCGTATATCTACAGAATTATATCATTTGTTCTTGAAAATAAAATTCGTAACGTAACGGTTTGTGCAAAGGTTGTAACATACAACATCAATGTTTTTCTTATTTTAATTGACTTTTAAAACCCTCAGAACCGAGTTATTTTTTGTGTGATAGGGTATTCGCCTAATAATCCTTAAAAATGTTCAGAAAAATCGGTCAAGTAGTTTGTTTATTAAAGGAAATAACAAAATGTAGCAATCTTCGTCTATATCTTCACCACTTGTGAATGACTTTAAAAATATTTTTATCTACTTAAAAAAGTCCCAAACAGACAATAAAATTGTAGGGTAATTTTAAAAGTATACCCTATTTTCAAGATGGACCCAGAATTTTTTTTACAAAAATCGAATCAGTAGTTTGATTATAAAAACAAAATAATTGTACATATGTTTCGAATGTACACTTTTAGGTCGTTTGAAGTCAGTTTTTGTAATTTTCTATAAAAATAAATTTGTTAAGTACTTTTTCATTAAAATTAAATATTTTGGCATGAAATATCAAACTACAGACTCCCAAAGCGCAGCAAGTTATATAGAAATTGTGAGCGGCCACATAAATATTCAACGAGGTTGAACCGCCATTTTAGCAAACGAATTCAGCATACCAGTGTAAATGTGTAGGTGATATTTTACCATATAGCCTATATTCTTAAACAAATATTACCATTTTAACATGAAAACCAGATACTGAATTAATTAAAGCAATAAAAACTGTAATGTGAAATTACTACATTTGAATATGAAGGATATCATATCACATTTCTTTTAATTTTCAACTTCGCAATGGTCATTCTATTGGATGGTAGTAGATATTACGCTTCATGGATTTGATTTTCGATATAAATATAATTTAATGTATAAAAGTATAAATTTTGCTGTATAAAGTATTTTTGGTGAAGAGATTTTTCGATTTTTTCAAATATCTCTGAAACCCACATATTCTCTACGAAAAGAACTTTGTAGGAGTTAATATAATAAGCCATAAGATAATAAAAATAAAGATAAGATAAAACTTGGTTTGATAAAAATGAGCGTTGTCCTTTGTTATAAACAGCCTTAATTGCTCGAGTTTAAAGTTGCAATGTTATTAAACCATTACAACGATCTCTCCGCGATTGGTTCCATTAATCAATTATTGTGGTTGGAAACCACCAATTTAGCTAACCATCAACAACATGCCGAAATAAATAATTTGACTAATCATATGAGGTAAACTAAAATAAATTAAAGAAAGAAAGTAATATAAGATCTAGTAGATGTAGTGATTCCAAGGAGCGACAATGACTTTGGGTTGTTATTTCTTTGTTGGTTTAGGGAAATATGGGCGGATCACCAAATTATCCGATTTTAGAAATTCTTTTTTTTATTTAAAATAATATTTTTTCCAGGTGGTCCCATCAAATTTTAATAAAAACCCGTCCAATATTTTTTTTAATCAAAATAGCTGTTATAAATATAAAAAAACATTCAGGTAACATTTGGTTGGATAAGAAGTCAACCCCAAGTAATTGGATACTAAGTTTAGTATCTGAATAAGTATCGTCTACTTCTATCATGTTAAAAGTCTTCAGATTTACGTAAGACTAAAATAATTTCATCTATGTACTATTTTATCTATTTGTACCTAACTTCGCCTCTCTACGATTTAAGATCAGGTTTGTTGGCACTCGATTCTTTAGACTTCCAGCAGAGGTCAAGCCCCGACATTCTTATGTGAAACGAGAGAGCTTCGAGCAAATTTCTGTGTTAATCACGTTCCTATTTGTATTATATTGTAAGTTTTATGGAAAACTAGGCTAGTACCAAATGTTTTAATATAATATCTGTGCCTATGTGTGTTTAATGATTAAAATAAATCTTTAAAAGTGGTATAGAAGGTTCAAAATATTATTTGAGCGTATATACGCATATTCCACGAAAACTCAGAACAAGTGTGCTGATTGATATAAAAATTGGAATATATATCGGTAACCCAAGGACAACGTTCAAGTTCGATTTAGTAGTTTATGAGGTAATTAAACAAACTTGAAGGTTTAAATTCGCGACGAACTACTGTAAAATTAAAGCAAACATTGTTACTCAGAAAATTATTCTTAAAATTAATATT
This sequence comes from Graphium colonna, assembly GCA_025505425.1. Classification (NCBI taxonomy): domain Eukaryota; kingdom Metazoa; phylum Arthropoda; class Insecta; order Lepidoptera; family Papilionidae; genus Graphium; species Graphium colonna. Next base: position 1,732 of record JAOCPS010132561.1, on the reverse strand, counting down.
CAAAAATTTTTTACGACGAAACAAATGACACAAGATTTCTCTATAACCAATTTTCTTTTTCACCCTTTGTTTCCAGCGTCGTTTTTGTTGTTTGATGTCTCTCCAGAGGGTAAACGAGGCGACGTTTGTACTCATATGGGGATGATTACAAAAAGACCTAGAGGCAGAATCCCGACGCGATGGTCGGACCAGATTCGCACCCTAATTCACGATGCTCTACACACGGCTGCAGATAGAAAAAGGTGGCACCAAGTCGTCAACATTGAGGAAACTGACGCGAGGAGGAGGAGTAGGTGATGATCTATTCACTCACCTGGCACTCATAGATTTTGATATCAGTTTGTATGTTGTGAATGGTGTCCTCGGATAAACATTATACGTAAATAACTTCAGTGACGTTGTGACGTGGCAGATATTACTTACAAATCATACTTCTACTTAATATTATATTTTGTTAACGTACGGGCAAGCCTTAACATTACTGTATTCAATCTAAATGGTACAATGCTATTTTGAAACCAAAATAGAAGTCAAAATTTCTTACTGATATGCGTATGAAATTCAAATAAACTTTCTGTTCACGAGTTAACCCGTGCTGCTTCGCATCATTGTTCACACCTATGTTTAGTTAAACTCAAGTAATCCAAGCAATCAAAATTTTCAATGAAGAAACTGATTTCAGCAAGTGTTCTGAGACTAAAATAAACAACATATCTCAACTTGAATCGGATATATAGAAAAAAATCTATGAAAACTTAAGAAATTTGTAGATAAATCGAATTTGGGTATATCTTGGAAAGAAAAAAAAATTAACGACTTCCAATGCTCGGCAACAAATCTAAGCATCAATAACATTCAAGTAAAACAGAATTAGGCTAATGAACTGGATGGACCGACCTGACGAACTCATATAAGATTTCATAATTCTTTTAATATTTGGTCTTTACCTATGAATTTGCCGTTCTTCGGTACTGGTAATTTTAAATAAAAAATTAGAATGGATCTGTATTCTAAATTCAAATTCATTTTGTTTAAAAAAAAAGCAATGCACTTAAACCAAAAATTACCCTTAAATAGGTGATGGTCACTGTTTGATGGTCTAGTGCGGGTGTGATTCACCACAGCTTTTTACAAAACGGCATTAGCATTAAGATAAGAAGAGCACAGAACTGCAGCTAAGAAGAGCAGTAGAGTCGACCGATTGATCCAAGCTACACAGTTTTGGTCAATCGGTTGACTCCACTGCTCCTTCACGACAACTCGCGACCCCATACTGCGCAACAGACAGTCTCCAATCTGAAAGATTTTGGATCCAACCCAATGCTGTTCCTCATCTGCCATACTCACCTACCGGCTATTATTTTCCAAAATTTAAAGAACTTTTTAGTGGGTAAAAAATGCAAATCCCGAGAGGCAGCAAAATGTTTTTGAAGAGTTTGTTGCCTCCCGTCAAGCTCATTTTTACAAGAAGAGAATCAAGAAACTGCCAATCCGTTAGTAAAAATGCGTCGATTGCATTTAACTATTTTTTAAAACTCTCTTTGTTAGACCTACATAGCTATAAAAACACCGATGAAGAAACACATAGCTGATTTAAAAAGTAATAGACAAAATAAGTCTACAGTTTATCAACATACTCTTCAAGGGCCCAACTATTACTTCAGATTTGATAGGCCAAAAATCCTCGCAAAAGAACACCGATTCCTGCCAAGGATGATTCGTGAGGCTATAG
>JAOCPS010132342.1:0-15013 GCA_025505425.1 Graphium colonna | reverse complement strand
TTGGATTTAGGACTAACTAAGCCCATATTGTTTTTTTTTATTTTTATTAACGTACAAAAGAACATATACTCTATTGTATAAAAAAATATTTGAAAAAGTTATTCAGTTAGTTATTTCCGTTTGTACGCATATTTAGATGTAATTAAATTCCTGAAAAAAGGCCCTATCATTTTGAGAAAACTGGGAAGGAATGAAAACAATTTGTAAGCGACGATTATATTTATTTAAATCTAAATGGGTCAACATTATCTAGTAGTAGCTCTGTAATATGTACAATATTTACAAATCCGTAAGACTTAGTCTATCAGCCATTCATTTTCGATGCTAAGCTTAATCTACGTTATCTTTGTCCTTTTCATTTGCCGTTATTAATTCCTGGTGATTTTCATTTCTCGGTTTGGTTACTTTGTGCTATCTGCGTTTGTCGGCTGTCGGTTTTAGTTGGTAGGGTTCCGTGGGTTGGGTTCGGTGGTGTTTTGGAGGCGAATGGTGATGTCGACGAGCGCCATGTTGGACAGGATGAAGTCTTCGATGCTGCTCGCGACGGCCGACGGGCGGTCGAAGGGGAAGCCCATCGGACGCTTGTCAGGGTACTTCCTGTCTCGCAGACCGCAGTAGCTGGAGGCTTCTTTGCACGTCATCTCCCTGGTGCCTGGTTGGTCGATCTGATGAAAATTGTCACGGTGTCAAATATGTCGTAATTTGTTTGTAATAAAATAGTCCTCCTGACCGGATTACGGCCATGGCGACCAATCTCATCTGAGATTAACCAACTGCGCAGGAGATATTATAGTGCACAAGTGTACTTGATAAGGATGAAGAGATATACTGAATTCGAAGGGTGGATTAATTGTCAGGATATTCGAAGGCACTAGCATCTTATGACGACTGCGAAAGTTGTTGTTGAGAACCGGGACCGACTTTTCACGTGCTCATCAGACGCTCTCTTGCACACAATGAGTCCTTCTGACCGAATTACGGCCAACTGCGCAGGAGATAATATAGTGCACAAGTGTACGCGCAAACATAGGTGCACTCTCTGTTCCTTTACTCTCATAGCCCGATGGGACGGATAATCGACACGACCGGAGAGAGATCAGACGCAGGACCGACTTTTTACATCCATCCGACGCATGGATCATCTTTCTTTCCAGGCAATCGGGTGATCAACCCGCATTGCCCTAATCCAGCCAAGAAACAACAGCACCAAGTCGTTGTCCCTTCACGGGATTCGTCCATGCCCTCCGGTTTACAAAGCAAGCAATTTATTTTAACCGCCTCCGTGGCCTAGTAGTATGGGCCACCACTAGGCCACGGAGGCGGTTAAAATAAATTTGTAATAGTTGACGGGGGATGTTATTGAATTTGTTTATGCGATAGTTTCTGGGTATTTCTGTTTTTTGAACGATTTTGACTTAACTGCTTATAGCAGAGTCTAGCCCACTTGTTAATATTAAATTTATTGATTTTAGATCGATCTACTTTATAGTAAACTTAATTGAACAGCTCTTATTAATAAGGAAGTCTTATTTCTATAAGTAGTACTATAAATCGCGAGTAGGAAACATAACATTTACTATGGTAATTTTGTCATTAATGCAGTTTTCCTCCTAGATTAATTCCCAAATTATTTGGGGTCGGCTTCTAATAACCAAACATTACCTGAATATCAGTTTTTACACGGAGCGAGCTGGCATCCGACCTCCGCAACCCAAAGGGATAAACTGGATTAGCTGTTAGGTTATTTGAAGGCACTGACATCCTTTAACGACTGCCAATGGTGTTCTTGACAACCGGTCAAAAATAGTTTGCTATTGATACGATCATATATGTAGAATACAAATATTATTAAAAAATAAATATTGACTAATAACTGAGTAAACATTTATGTTCACCCTAGCGGACACGGCGTGGCCGGAGTGGCGGGGAGGTCATTGACCTGCAGCATGCTTAACTGTGTAAGCACCGCGCCGTATCTCCACACTTTTCATTTATTGGAAATTTTCGACTAAAACTGTACCACTAATTTTATTAAACCAATATTATGGCAATCGAGTATCGAGTGCTTTCCTTTAATATCGTTGGTGTTTTATAGTTTCTCTGGAGAATTTAGGGACATAAAACGGTATAAAATCCATCTTGTGATTGATTGTGGTGTTGCACAAGCAGCCGAATTGCCTGAACGGTTGGCACATTTGCCAAGGTATGGATTGAGATGGCATAGGTCGTGAGTTCGATTTCCACCCGAAGGAAATATTTGTGTGTCCTATAAAATGTTGTTCAGGATCTGTGTGTGCTATTTATGACTGTAGGAATGCTCTTGTACCACAAGACGTAGTTCTTTTTGTAAAGGGAATCTATTAAAGACAGCTAAAAAACTAGGTTATAAAACATATTTAGCATATCACTTTTTCTCACTTGCTACACTTGGCGAAGTGGTCGTGGTCGTTATGACAAACTCTAAACAAAATGTCAAAATGTGTAAAACAAAAATATCTCGCAAACATATCACATAACTCTATAAAATGTGGCATTTCTATGAAAAGCTATATTTCAAGCCAAGCTCATCATATCCAGCTCGTTGTCATCCAGTTGGTCGGTGATCTGAAAAAGGAGGTTAGAGACGATATCATCAGGCTAATTACCATGTCCTTTTCGTAGTTGGACAGCATGACGAAGAGTTGGTATGCCGCGCCTGCTTCAGTCCCCCTCGGCACCAGCATGTGCTGAGGCCACCCGCAGCCGCAGTAGTTGAACGACACGAGGTCTCCCTTCCTTGGGTCTTGGCCGTTGGCGCTGAGGTCGCGGAACGTCTGCTCGAACGGAATGCTCACGGAGGACTCGGTCGAGTTGCGGGTGATGGTGTTCGGACCCGCGTTCACTGTGACATATTTTAAGCGTTTCAAATTTGTTGTGTTAGACATTGTGGTGGTGGCCCGGGTGGCTTTGAAAGCTTTGATGAGTGTTTGATTCCGTAAGAACAACACATTTCCAGAAAATATTATATTTTTTTATAGAAAGAAAGACAAACGAGCAGACGATTCACCTGATGTTAAGTGATTACGTCGCTCATGGGCACACGCAACATTCAGAGAGTCACGAGTGCATTGTCAACCTAGGAAATAGGATAGAATAGATGTATTGGAAAGAATGGGTCGGGATTAGGGATTTGAAGAGAAAAGTAGTGGAAAACAGAAGGGTAGACATGGCCATCCGGTATTTTTTTTAATAGAAATGAAGGCAAACAAGCAGACTGTTCACCTGGTGGTAAGTGATTCCGTCGTCCATAGACACACGCAATATTCGGAAAGTTGCGAGTGCGTTGTCAACTTGGGATATTGGAAGAATAGATGTATTGGAAAGGATGGGTCGGGATAAGGGTAGACATGGCCATACTATATACAAGTCCATATTATATACAAGTCTTGCTGTATTTATTAGGCTGCCGGACTAGTGAGGTGAGTTACTTAACACCTAAATTCAGCAAAGGGATGCTGCATAACTCATTACCAGCCTTGGATTAAATTCAAGGTTAGCAACGCACGTGCAACACTTTGGATGTTATGGGTGTCCATGAGCTACCGAATCAACTAACATCCGGTGAACCTTCTGCTCGTTTGTTAACGTTTGCCATAAAACTGTATTTCAACTGTGTAGTGTTGCTCCCTATAATATGCACATATAATAAAAATATATTGTCCTCTTAAATATCTAAAACTAAATTATTAGATTCAACAATAAGTTGACGTTTTGATTGATCGTAACAAGAGCCTCAATCACATTAGTTGCAGAGTAACAAATTGATTAAACAGTAGAAGATATTGGCTATCCAACAATTCGGGCATCATCATCATCTGCGGAATCGATTGACTTGGAAACCTTTAGCAATGAAGCTCATTATATCTTGCACTTGTAACTCATTTGGTGTTGCAGAAGTCCATGGGTGGCGGGGATCGGTTACCAGCAGGTGAGCCACTTGCTCATTTGCTTCGCCACAAAACAATTGACTTGTACGAAATTCGGCTTTAATGTAAAATATCCACATGAACTTTATGAAAGGCGAATAAATTAGCAGGCGAGTAAAATTCATCTTACATAGCAGCGAACTAAGTGTAAGCAAGCTAGACAATGACAGGTTTATTTTTGATGTGAAACATTCATTGCCTAAGGTAGTCCTGACTGTTGGCGTGGCGACACAGGACGTGGCGACGCATCGCCACGGTATATGATAGAATGCATATACTGTACGCAGTGTAAAACATGGCGACACAATTATATTTAATAATTATCTTTCCTATTTCCTTGTTCTGAGGCTAAATTCTCAAGAAGTCAGTATAGATTTTTCGCCGTCAACTTTTTATCCACGCCCTTAAACATGTTTCACGTAAAAAAGTAAACTAGTTCAATATCTTACGTTCAACGACGAAGCGGTCCATCTCGATGAACATCTTGCGCTGGTCGGACAAAGTCCATGGGAGGTTGCGCTCGTCGAATTTGGGCGCGATGAATATGCGCACTGTCGATCGGCGCGCGTTGCCCTTGTTGTTCACGTTGATGCTGTAAATACATGTTATATACTCTGTAATTTTAAAGAATTTTTCAACTGACTAAAGTCCAGAGCTGGATTAACCATTAGGCAGAATAGGCAACTGTCTAGAGGCCCACATAGCGAAAAAAAGTTGTAAATGTTTTAGAGAATGGATGTTTTTTTAAGAAAGGGAATAAAATGTAACACCATGTGAAAAATGCAATAGCATAGAGTATTTTTACATCATTGACTTATCCAAAAGCGTCTCTCAAAAGTGGCTCATTTTAAACTAAGGGGCGTAAAGGGGCCCCGAGGCTAGCCTTGCCCTGGGCCCCCGGCATGGATTTTCCACTGCTTACGTCTTTACCTATCGTAGTGTCGAAAAGATCATTTTTAAATTTTGCAATAGATTCATGGATTCGTCACCTTAAGCGCTAAACAAAATGTTGCAGGAGAGATAATAATGAAAAGTAGTGGCCGCTGTTGTGGCATTAAAATCATCACGTTTTAAGCAACCCGTTATTCAAGAATAGACAACAGCGAAATAATTACTTCCATTCCGATGAATCACTATGACCGTTATTTTGAACTGGGAATTCACTATTTGGAATCACTGTGAACGTCATTTCGAATTTCGAACATTATGTGCTGCGACGCGTGCGTGTTGAGCATTATTTTCAATTAAGAATGTGTTGAGCCTTATTTTGAATTTAGACTATGTTCAGCGTTATTTTAAATTTGGAATGTGTTGAGCGTTATTTTGAATTTAGAACGTGTAGAACATTATTTTGAATTTGCATGCAGCATATGACGGCATGATCCTATTATGAACAATTAAATTTGGTAAGTGTTTAATGTAATTCAAATTTGGAACGTGTTAAGGGTTATGTCGAATTTGGAATGTCGTGGACGTTATTCGAATTTGGAACGTATCTCTCTCACTCTGCGATCGTTATTTCATTTCTGAAGATCGTGGTCCTGATGTGATTGCAGACTTAGTTGCGTAAATCTCTTCCTACTGATCCTTTTGCTGATTTTTTATTTGGAATTCTATCACTTGGTCTGACGATTTTGGCATTGGCGCACGGCCTCGTAAGTCTCTTGCCTTCAGTGTTACCTGTGAAGTTTAGAAGTTTCTCTAGGCTGTCCTCGCTTTTCCTCATGATATGATCGAAAAAAAAGCACGCGCTGGCTGCATAAAGAAGAGTGTCTACTTGTTACTTGGAGTTGGGAAAGAATGGAAATGTTTGTGCGTTTGGCGGTCCATGGTATCCTTCCTTATTTCGAACGCATCTATTCTATTCCTTTCTTTGGCATTAATTGAGAAAATTAGTGCACGAACTAGACGAATTTTGGTTTTAAATGAATGAACGTATACTCACACGTAACGGAAGGGCCTGTGGTTGAGGTGCGTGAAGCGAGCAAACACGGAGCCGCGGTCGGAGAAGTCGAGCCCGCGCGACAGATCCACGTCGCTCTGCATCCAGAAGGTGTTCAGCGTGTTGTTCTGGCCACCGGCGCTTTCAATCGAAGCGGAGGTGACGGTCACGTTGGGGTTATCCAGCTAATTGACGTTCATATTCGATTTTTAAACTTTATTTTACCGAACGACAGATACTTTTTTAATTACGAAAATTACGCATTATTTAGCAACATACGTCTGCGTCATATAAGGTTATAGTAAGCCAACCAAAACAGATAGACATGCTATAGGGAACATTTTGGGACGGACTGTTGCGTAACTTTAACCGTTAGGGATGTTTTAAAAAGGTGTGAAATTAGCTCCAATTTTGAAACAAATTTTATCGATTCTATTGGTCGTAGCACGATGTTAAACAACCTATGGCCTTCCTCAAAATATGGACCAAAAAACCAAAAATTATTATAATATATTGTACGAATGCAGCCCCGGATTTATACTGGGGGAACTCGAGGGTAGTGCCTAGGGCGGAAAATTTTCAGGGCGCGGCAAAATTTGAAACGTATGCAAATATAAGTGGATGATTAAATTAATAGATATATTTAATGGTCAGATATGAATCATTTCATTAATAATTGGCAATTAAACGCTAAATGACAAAGATGTAGGCAGTAAAATTTATAACCCTCTCCCTTTTAAGTCGGTAAAAAAAAATTTTTTTAAATACCACCAGACCACCCAGGTATCCAATTACTGCATTTTTTTATACACCCATGTACAAAACTTAGGCCTTAAATATGTAGAACATACAACGAATTGTGCGAAGATAAAAGATTGATATTTTTTTTCACATCGATACACGAATTTAAAAAAAATCATTTTTTCACCCTCAGATGCGCAGAAATAATCATAACATTAATCTATGTGTATATCTTGTTTATCATGTACGTATTTTTTTTTCTAATAATGATGTGTATACCTGTAAGTGGTTAAATTATCAGTCTTGTGTATCAAACTGTTTTTATTAATTTTTTAAAAGTTGGATAATTTAACTGTTGCGTGTACCCACCTATGTATATATAAATAAATAATATAATAAAAATAAATAATATAATTTTTAATAGGGCGGCATTTTTATAGAGCCGAGGGGCGATACTTTCAAAATTCAAAATATCTTTATTCACATATGCGCTTATGCGTTCTTATGGAACGTCAAAATTTGACATTAGCATGATATAAATGTTCGTGATGAAGCCACCGCCAACTCGGAAGGCAGATTCTGCTGAGAAGAGCGGGCGAGAAACTCAACAGTTGCTCTTTTAAAATAATGTAGGTTTACAATTATCTCGTATGACCTACGGTATATTCGGCCCTGTACGTATGAATGTAATATTGTAGAATGTTCTATATTACTACAAACCTCTGAACGTGCGTAGGGACGGACATTTGCCGATTCCTTGTACCTTTGGAACAGGTCGTCGACCCACGCGTGCCAACGGTAGAAGAATGGATCACGCATGGTAGTCGCTTCGTCGGCGATGATGCCATGCTGTTCCTAATGGTGTATTAGTGTTTAATTAACAAGTCAAATTCCAAAATAAATTAAATCGTCGAAAAAACAAACTTAAATTTATAATATAACCATTTGTCTTGTATTTTCTTACCAAATAACGGTGATTAGGATCGTGCATATACGCTGCAAAGCTATGGCCATTGTTGTGGATGCTGCCGTATAAATCTCTGTTTGGTGATAGCATGCTGGCCTCCATCATATTGCCGAGGGTGTCGATATCAAGGTCCTGCATTGACCCGTTTGGCTGAAATTGAAATAAAATCGATTACATAGAACGATAGCTAAGAGAAATATATTTACTTATTACTACTAGAAATATATTTACTTTGCGTGATATAGTTGTATTCGCTTGCAGTCTGAAGAACCATTTTTTACAGTTCTAATAATTGAAATCGTCAGTAAGCGTCACGAAATGCTCTAGTTTCGAAAAGGATTTTTAATTTAATTTTACATGATTTTTCGTTGGTGCAAGTAACATTGCACTTAGTACAAGCGGCCTGTGTTCCGTGAATATGATCGTACGGCCTGATACTCCAATAATAAGTATATTATATATAATCTTTCATAAACCAATGTTTCACGCATTGTGATTGCAAGCCTATAAGGTCGAATGATATTCTAGTCTACGATCTAAGAGGCAGAAAAGAGAAAAAAATATATAAAGTTAGTAATTTTGTATTGACAACCGTTATTTTTGATACCCAATCGCGAGGTATGTAAATATTATATATAGGAAATATTTCCATTTGGTTGGAATTTTTAATTGATTTAACAATAAATGATTTTGTACCAAATTATATCACAAAAGTAAAAAAATAGGTAAGAAGCGGACGGCGATCGCCGTTCACTTCGAAGTTAGGTAGACTTTTTTATTTTTACACAAAAATCTTGTATTTTATTAATCTATATGTGCGTTAAATCAATAACAAATTTCAACCAATTGCAAATATTTTCTATATATAATATTTACATACGTCACGATCGGAATACAAATTATAAACTTTATATTTTTTTTCTCGAAAACGAAGCGTTGCCTAGAAAATTTGCTATAATACATAAATACACGCTCTAATTAAATAATATTCTCTATCAATTAAAAATATTGGCAAACCAAAATAGGAAGTATCCCAGAAGGAAAAAATTACGAAATATTTATAGACTCCGTCGTTTTCATCTTTCAAATAAATACATAACTAAAAAGTTTTTACCAGTTGAACTTTTCCAGTAGCGATAGCCTCTTCCACGTTTCTCCTCCAACGTTCCATGTCAGCAATAGTAACATGAAGCCCGTCGACGGCACGGTTTAGATCTTGCCAGCGCATGTTGGCCTGTCGTGGTGGCCATCCTCGAGAGGATGTTAGGCTGTCTAGTTTAGGGAAATACGCCTCGGGAATTGGTTCTCTCCAGTTGCTGAATTTCTTTGTTCTTGGTAGAGAATTATTAAGACGTTCTCCATTGTAGCTATAAAAAAAAGAAATTTGTGGTTGGTTGGTCCTTATTTGCAAGTTGCGACATAACGACTAATGAAAAATATAAATTACCGAGCTATGATCTGTTGATGCATGTAATAGAACAATTCTCCACGACGATCTTTCGCCACAATTCTTCTGTCACTAGCAGTGAATGGGTATACGAGATGCCAATGCCAGTGGTGTAGATTAACACCAATATCTTCACGGAAATACGCCAAACGGTGCTCAACGTCTAAATCCGTTGCTGTATAATCTCTTGGGATAATAATCGGGATACGCTAAAATAAATGTATATATTTATTTTTTTACACGGTGTAAAAACGGAACGTAATTGACATAAGGAAACTGTCAACTTGTTGTTTTGCAAATTGTTTGTTTCCGATGTACGCATAACTGTATTAAGGAAAATATTATCAACTTTGTATTATATGGTGACTCAAAGGCACATTATATGTTCTAATTAAAATAGAGTATAAATGGTATAATATTATAAATTCTCATTGTGTCCCCATATCAGTTAAAATTAATGATTACAAATTAAATGTGATTTTTATATATAATAAATAGGCCCTTTGGTATTTGTTTGTCGTAATGGAACGGAAACATATGCGAAAGTCACGTAGGCCACCACTACAGCAGATTCATTGGCGCGTGTTTATGTTTATGTTAGAAATTGAAATATAACCCTTTATCTTATTCAAATTAAACGAATAATAGTATGCTTTTATAAATTATGGAAGATATATTACAAAATCCAAGCGTGGTAGTTGTGCGAGCAAAGCCTGAAGGTCAAAGAAAAACATTTAAACCGACAATACGTTCTGTGAATAAGATTCCTGATGAATTACTGAATGACCCTTTATTAAATAGAGCATGCGAGTCTCTTCCTCAGAATTACAATTTCGAAATTCATAAAACGATATGGAGGATACGTTCACTTGGTGCTAAAAGAGTTGCTTTGCAATTGCCTGAAGGTGAGTTACGTTAAACGAACTTTTATCTTTATGCTTGAAAATAATCTTATATATGAATGAATGTTTCTTTTCTATATATTTTTGTAAATATTATAGGTTTGACGATGTTTGCAACAACGCTTTGTGACATAATTGAAACATTTACTGAGGCGGATACTGTGATAATGGGTGATGTGACATATGGAGCCTGCTGCATTGATGATTTTACTGCCAAAGCTCTTGGTGTGGAACTTCTTGTGCATTATGGACATTCCTGCCTTATACCAATAGACCAAACAAGTGATATTAAAGTGCTTTATGTATTTGTAGATATAAAAATTGATCCTTCACACTTTTTAGAAACTGTTAAGCTAAATTTTCCAAAGAAGACACATTTAGCTATAGTTAGTACTATTCAATTTGTCACAACACTGCATTCTGTGGCCAAAAACCTTCGTAGCGATGATTATGTAGTGACAGTCCCTCAATGTAAGCCACTGTCCCCAGGTGAGATACTTGGTTGTACTGCACCAAAATTAAGCTGTGATGTAATAATATACTTGGGAGATGGTAGATTCCATTTAGAATCAGTTATGATAGCAAATCCAGACATACCTGCATATAAATATGATCCTTATGAGAAAAAATTCACATCTGAAGTGTATGAACATAAAGTCATGCAAAATAACAGGCATAATCAATTAAAGATCGCTGAGAATGCAGGTAGATTTGGCCTTATATTAGGTACATTAGGAAGACAAGGAAGTACAAAGGTACTAGCCAATTTAGAGAAGCAAATTCAAAATTCGGAAAAGCAATATGTTAAGATATTGTTATCTGAAATATTTCCAAGCAAACTTGCAATGTTCGATTTAGATTCTTTTGTTCAAGTTGCTTGTCCAAGATTATCAATTGACTGGGGGACAGCATTTCCTAAGCCTCTACTCACACCATATGAATTTTCTGTAGCTTTAGGTAATTCTAAATGGTTAAAAGAAGATGGCACTTATCCTATGGACTTCTATTCTAATGATAGTCTTGGTCCATGGACACCGAATTTTAAACCAGTGCTTTGTTCAGGCACAGATAGAAAATGTGACAATTGTTGTGGTGGTAAAGAGAAATGATGTACTTACAGGTGTGCCCTTGGGTATAACTGCCGCAGTCTCTCTTGCTTGAGCAAATGTTGTTGAATTCAAGAACTTAGATGGGAAGGTCTCCGCAAAGTTTTGAATGCGCACATTTTTAGTGTCATTTCTGTGAAATTTATTTATATTAATTGTATTGTTTAGAAGAAATGGCAAATTAACTTTGAATTTATGAAATTAATAGTTACCTGTGCATTAATGCCACAGTAAAGCAATAGTTGAACAGTTGGGGGTTTAGATTCACTCTTGCATACACACAAGTGGAGAGAAACTCCTTTAGTTGTTTTTCAGGAACACCTGGGATATAGGGTAAATGAATATGATTAATATTATTTTAGTTAAATATTGTAAAAAGTTAGTGTAATATTAATTTATATTTTAATAAATTGGAGTTTTTATACAGCACTGTCTCATATTTTTATCAAATTTCTTAAATGTTCAATAGAATATATTTTGACAATACTTGTGGGGAAAAGGGTTGGTAGGTCAAAAGGTATAGGGCTGTTTTTAATACTATAATAATATGCATAAAAACTAGCAGTTCATTGAAAATTTATCATTGTACAGGCTATAAACATTTTAATTTGTTTTTTACTTTAAAACTTATAACCTTTTTTGAGAAGTTTTGTTATTCAATTTGGACATCATATTTTATAAAGGAAAGATGCCAAAGGAGAAGAGAGTTCACTTGCTATTAAGCATGTTGCTCATGGAAACCCCCAATATCCAAAGAGTTACTTTCGCTTGTCCTGTATTAGACATTGTATAAAATCATAGGGTATGGAATGAAAATGCTATCTGGACAAACAATAGGGTTAACTGGTAAGTCGAGGCATACTTTGTTTAATTTTTGGGTTACAGATTCCTCTTTGTTCTAGCAGCTAGAGCTGTATATTAGATATACTATCATCTGGACCTAGCATATGAAAGGATTGTAATTATTGCTACAAGAGTAATACTTACGCATCAAGGCATCTATGACTTCAGTAGCCATCTCCTGATGTTTAGGCAAGAACAGAGAGAAATCCGAGTCCGTGGGCAGCTGGGATGCCTTTGGGAACTGGGGCAACTGGGCCAGGTCGTTAAGGATAATGGGTCTGCCGGCTGATTCACCGAAACGGTTATTGAGCTCGATCCCATTGCTCTCGTATCCTTTGGGCTAGGAATTAAATTTAAATGTTTAATTATTTGTCTTTACACTACTTTTTTACATGAAAGATATCAATACCAGCTGCTTATCATGGTTTCACACAACTTATTGGAACATAAAATTTCTTTTCGCCGCAACTAAACACGGTGATTGTGACCTATGATGTTAAAGAAAAGCACTCAGGACTCGAATATCATTATTTTTATGTGATGAAATTAGCGGCATAGTTTTAGAAAAAATTAGCTACGATCAGCTGGTCGGCCGCCCTCCGCCTGCCGTCTCACTCCGGCCACGCCGTGTCCGCTCGGATGAGCATGAATTACGTTATTAATTTTTAACTTCAGATTATATTTATTCACTGGTTAATCAATATTTATTTTTAATAATATTTTTATTCTTCATATATGGTCCACAAATATAACATCTTAAAGTATTGAAGGCGGTTCACCCTATACACCTCGCAAGCCTCACTCGCTCGGTCAATAAATCGTGGTGTATAACAATTCGAAATTCATTTGTTTTATTAAAAATAGACTTTTACGTTCACTATGTATTTGTGAATGTTTTGTAAGTGATAACGTAGGCTTACACTATACCACTGTATAAAAAGGCATAAGGGCATTTGTAGGCCATGGGCGTATATAGAGGGGGGGCCGGGTGGTTCCTGCTCACCACAAGATGGTATAGTGCCCAAGATGGTATAGTGCCCCAGGAGGCTCTAGTGCCCACCTTTATCCCAGTTGGAAAATAACCCTAAATACGCCCATGATGTAGGCAGAAGTTGATAGGTATATGTGGTAACTGATGCTTTTGCAGTAGCCGAGCTGCCCTACAAAGGTATCAATTACTATAGTCTAGGTTTATAATAAGGTAAGGTTTAACATTTAAAATTTTCTTCAAAAATTATTCTATTTTAATCAATCTTATAAAATATCGACGTGTCAAAAATTCGTCTGTTTGCGTGACTGAGTAACAAAAATCCTAATATACAAACCATTACGTTTATATCATTAAAGTAAAAAAAAAACCTACGGAAAAAGAGTTTTTAATAATAAAATTAAAAAAAAAACTCACCAGATACTGTTCAGTCAGTTGGAAGAGGTCGTTGTTTTCCCCTTTCGGTGTGATGAGGGTTTCATTTGGACGGTCGAACAGTAACTCAATGTCCTCGATGACCGACATTTTTGTATTGGAGTTTACTCTAAACGTTAATATATAAAATTTGTCACTTCACAGCGACTGTGAAGTGAGAATGTCTGTATGTCCCGTGTGGCATATTTATATATGTTTGCCTAATTGGTTTCGGGCGCAACAACATTGCTGCGTGCAAAACCGCAGAAAGGAAACGATAAAATCGCCTGAGGACTATGTATTTGTTTAGCAAACAAATAAATAAATGTACAAGTTGTTTATACCATGGAAGAATGTATTTTACTTGAAACAAAATGGTCTACCAATGTATTGGTATGTGTGGGTAATATTGTAATGCAAAAATGGACGATTCCTATTTGTTCTACAATGTTTGCGAAATGACTGTTTGCGAGTATATTAACTTGAGATATCTTGTCTATATGAAGTAATAGCCTGTTTTAAAACTATCCCACTGCTGGACTAAGGCTTCCTTTAGATAGAGTGTATAGGGCATAGGTCACCACGCGGCCCTAATGCGGATTGGTAGATTCACATATCGTAGAAATATTAATTCTTTGATATGCAGGTTTCCTTACAATGTTTTCCTTCATCGTCAAGCACGTGGCAAATCCGCACTTAAAATTGCAATTGGAAAATTGACAATATTATTTGTGCCGGCACCGGGGAACTCAAGTTCGCTTCAAGTAAACATAATAAGAAGTCGAGCGCCCGGGCACTGAGCTACCAGGGTTCACGACTATGATATTGTCCTTTTGGAAAACTGTTCGACGAAATAATATATTTTCTAACTTAGTTTACAATCGCCTTAGAAATAACACTATGTAATATTTCTATAATTCAATTTAAAAATCAAACAACCCAACCGATTATAGGGAAATTTCTTGTAATTTAATATCGCTGAAAGTTGTAATTTTTTTATATATTTATATAATTATTAAAGCCAATTTTAGTTGTTCAGTATTCTGCCAAAGCAAAAATACTGTCGATAATTATAAATTTAACATTATCTGGGTGTGTCTGTATTTGTTAAATACACGAAATACAATTAACTACAGTCAAACTCAATTGTTTGTAAATAACTCCTTTTCCTCCTCGGCACAATTTATGGGATTATAAATAAATTTGCCTTTAGTATTCCCTCAAAATTGTATCGAGTTGCGGAAAAATTGTATTTATATTTTTAAAAGACTTAAAAGAGGAGGAAGGTTCTCAATTCGAATGTTGATGTATTTTTTTATGTACATACGCATCGCGCAACATTCTTTTTTATCTTATAGGGTATTCCGGAATGGTCCCATAAAATTTTCAGAAAAATCGGTTCAGTAGTTTTTTTTAAAAAAAGAAAATAATTAAATTGTATTTTTGTATTTTGCGCGTATCTCCTTCATTTATGAACCAATTTCAAAAATTCTTCTTTTATATACTATACACTCTTTGTAGATAGTCCTATAAAACCTTCAAAAAGATCGGTTCCAATCCGGAAATACACGCAGAGTGACGGCCCGAGCCGAGGTTTCCTCTGAGAGCCCTCGAGCTAGTTACTCTTAAACGAGGTTTAGACCAGGCGCCCTAAGCGCCGGCCACCTCAAGTCCGTCGGATCTGCAGAGGCCCTTCTG
>JAOCPS010131905.1:0-15020 GCA_025505425.1 Graphium colonna | reverse complement strand
ATTTTTTTAACTTAATATGAATCTGAATTAATAACATAAATTTTCTGGTGAGGCAAAATATTTCCTTAACTATATTGGGTATATATTTTGTAAATGATAGGGTGGCAAAGGTTTACTATTCTACATCTCGTACATTCTACCTTCGAAAGAACAAAGAGCAGTGCCAGGGTAGAAAACGAATTTAATAAAAGGAGGAATCTTTTGCGAATTTTGCTTTGTGTAAGATGAAGAAATTGCTTTCATAAAAATAATATATTAAAAATCGTAGATGTCACTTCGATTTGAGTAAACACTGAAATTCAAGTTATAGTCGGTTAGATTAGAAGCCGAGACCAAATAATTTTGAAATGAGGCTTATAGGATCATCTCATAATTCATTTGAATTTTTCACGTCATCAGATAACCCTAAAAAGATAATGAAACAAGCAATATATGTAAACTTAAATATTTGCACTAATTTCAAATATATCAGTATCTCACTACGCATAAACGTCTTAATGATGGAACAACATAACACAACCCTAAAAAACTTAGCTTTTATTAAATTTTAAAAAAAAACCTCATTTGCGTTATTAGAACAGCTGCTATTCGTCAATCAATATTTAAATAAGTTCCTACGACATTAATATTAATATGTACAGTTAATGACGTCTTCCTTTGATACAATAATATTTTTCTTCTTATTCTTCTTTATGACTTTTTATTATTTGTTTATTTATTAGGCTCTACGTAAATTCGTCACAATAATAAACTTCCATACACTATTCTTTATTAAATCGGCTCTACAAAAAACCAGTTAGGTAGCTATTGCGAAGGCTACACTGTATATTTTTAGAATTGGCTACTTGAAAGCAATATAATAAAAAATTGTTAAAATTTTGAAAATGGAACTCTTTACGAATAATACTGAGTATATAATTTATTTGTTTGTCATTTATTTTACGGGTTGGCGGCAAATTGAAAATAGTCTGTGTAACATTATCACGAACTTAACATGAGAAAAATTTCGTGCGATGATTGTTTATGACTTTCAATGTCATCTAACTCAATAAGAAAGTTATGATAGACTACGATTGGTCTTTCACGATGAACCCCTGTCTCGTGCCACTATTCACAACTGGTTTAGTTAGTTTAAAGGTGGACACACCAATGTCACCGATATGTGTGTGAGGGACGGCCTTCTACGGCGACGACTGAAGATAACATCAGTGTTGTGTGGCGTATGATCGGCGCAAATCTGGGCAAGCTTAGGGATTGGGATGAGTCAAGTTCACAAAATCCTCCATGAGATAGTGGATATCTCATAATTTGACCGAGGTTCAAAAAATCCGTCGTGTTGATTGGTGCCGTGAATTGCATGAAAGATTTAACGGAGGTGAGTCAAATTCTGTGTTTGACATAGTTACGGGAGACGAAAGCTGGATTTACTGTTATGATTCCGAAACTAAAAAACAGTCAGCTCAGTGGGTGTTTCCTTTAGAGGAGTTGCCATAGAGGATCGAAAAACAATTAATGCAGAGCGGTACTGTAACAATTGTTTGCCATGTAATTTGGAAAAAATGCGTGAGAAACGACATTGCATCAGTGGTCACCTGCCTTGTAGCCCCGACCACTTGCGATTTTTGTTTATTCCGAAAAATAAAAGAAAACATTGCAGGAAAGCGTTTAATGGACGCCGAGGGAGCTGTGCCTACGTTTCAGTAGGCCGTTGAAAAGATCCCTAAGGATGAGTGGGCAAAGTGCTTTTCTCAGTGGTTCTATTTGATGCAGCAATATATTTTTTATATATTTTTTTATTGTGTCTGTGAACGCTGGTGTCCCACAAGGCTGCATGCTATCTCCCACACTGTTCCTTCTGCACATCAATAATTTGTTGCGCATTACCAAAATTCATTGTAGATAACAGTACAGTCGACACCTTGTATACCAGCCGAGCAAATATTTCTCAGGGCCGCGTCGACGAGTGCCAGAACAAACTTGTGTCTGACATCGAGACTTTGCTTGCCAAAATCTCGGATTGGGGGCGACTAAATTTAGTCCAGTTCAACCCACAGAAGATACAAGTTTGCTCGTTCATCACAAAAAAGAAACCCTTTCTCGTATCTCCTCATTTCCAAAACCGGTTGCCACAGTGCCGATCGGAATTCTTGGCGTCGACATATCGAGCGACGTTCAGTTCCTTGGTCACTGCGAAGGTAAAGCCAAATTGGCTTCTAAAAAGCTTGGCGTCCTCAGCAGAGCGAGGCAGTATATTCAGCCGTCAGACCGCCTAAAGTTATACAAAGCGCAGGTACGGCCCCACATGGAATACTGCTCTCACCTTTGGGCTGGGGCACCCCTTTACCAGCTCCTTCCATTTGACCGTATTCAACGTCGAGCCACTCGAAACGTCGACGATCCAGCTCTCTCCAATCGGCTTGATTCTTTGGCCTTGCGAAGAGATATAGCATCTCTAAGCATACTGTACCGCATTTACCACGGGGAGTGTTCAGAGGAATTGTTTGGATAAATTCCAGCTGCACAATTCACTCATCGTACAACGCGACAATCCACCAAATACCATCAATATCACCTCGATGGTTGGCAGTTCACCACAGTGCGCGTGGAACCAATTGTTGCCAGCGGTATTTCCGGACCGATACGACTTAGGGACCTTAAAAAAAAGAGCATATTCCTACCTTAAAGGCCTTGTAACCCCTCCGGAGTTGCGGGGCGGTGATCACTTACCAACCTTAAAAAAAGAGCATATTCCTACCTTAAAGGCCTTGTAACCCCTCCGGAGTTGCGGGGCGGTGATCACTTACCATCAGGTGAGCCGCTTGTTCGTTTGCCTCCTTCTCTATAAAAAAAAAACTACCATGTCATTATTACACATCACATTCATCACACATAAACATCCAATATATCAGGCATTTTTTTCACACAGGTGTGATATTTACGCAAATTACGTAAAAAGGCTCGAATATTGAACCCTGCGGAATCTTTAGTTTCTAATATTGTAAGTTTATTGTTATGAATGAGGAGTGTGGTTCTTTAGTTGTTTAGCAAATAATGCTTTTAAAGTTATGCATGATTAAGGTGTAGTTTTGCACATAAGTCGTCATGAGAACTATAAAACAGAAATAAAAAGTCCTTACTTATACAGAAAAACTACAGTTCGGAAAAAAACAAATATGTTTTAAACAGCCATCCATCATTGAAACTCAATCTGGAAACAAAAAATGCATGAATTATTAGTAAACATACTGGAACTAGGGAAAGACAGATAATGTTATATACAAAAAAATCTATCGATTGACACGATCTAGCGAAGTCGTAAGCAAAACCTATTTTATTTTATAACTGTTTCTTAGTGATGTAAAAAACTTAGAATGCAAAAGGATTTTCGAAGACGAAACTAATTATAAAATAAACTATTCAGTTAACAGAATCATAAAATGTGACCAAATAATATCCGAATATTATTTTTATAATAAATAACCGTTTTATACATTGTTACAAAAATAACATTGATTAAGTGTCGAAATTAAGAGCTGATATTATTTTATTATTTGATTCCATGCCCTTGTGGAAATTCAAACTGTTCACAGTCCAGAAGCTTACTAGAGGGCTGACGAATAAAAGCCTTTTTTATGGAAAGAAAGACAAACGAGTAGACGGTTCACCTGATGGTAAACAACCACGTCGCTTATAGACAAACGCAACATCCGGAAGGTCGCGAGGGCGTTGTCAACGTGGGAAATTGGATAGAAAAGTTTTATTGAATAGGATGGGGTCGGGATTAAGGATTTATTGGGTTAAATGGTACTTCGCCGGGCGAGCGCTGCCATATGTGCAGCAAAAGCTGTGAAAATATGTTATGCTCTACCATATACCAAACTTTGTTACAGATATCCAGATATGCAACGTGAAGCCTGTAGCCGGCAGACGTGTATGGCCTTCAGGCGCCGCCGAAGCAGTTCGAAGATATTACGCGTGCAACGACGTGGACACTTTCCTCTGCGATAGGCCGCTCCATAAGCCGCCCATAGACAAAGATAATGAGTTCAAGGTAACTTGAGGGTAATATGTTTACTTAAATACGGAATATTGGACGCTACTTATATAACCCAACTGAACGGTCACTCATAACGGCCATTGAAACAAGGCTACAAGCTTTTAATAATATCAAATTTTTATACAGCAAAAACTTACGAAAATCAGCGTGAAAACATCCCTGTAGAAGGACGTTTTAATGCTGATTTTCTTATTTCTTTTTTACATTATAAAGAATTTATATTATTGATTGGAACTATCAGATTATTTTATACATATATTTATGAGTATTTTGTCATATTTTACTACAGTATAACTTAAAAAGTAGATATCAGCTGATACACATCATAGGTTTTCATCTGACTTAGCAGTTGGTGTACACGATGGAAGCCACAATTTTTGGCACAATGGCACAGACAAATTACTTTCTTTATATGTGTATATATAGAATATACTCAAACTCAATTCCATAAAAAATTCAAAATTTGCATATTTTTAGAGGGCTGTCAAAATAAGTAGTATTTTTTTTAATCCAAAGGGATAAACTGAATCTGAAAGATGGGTTAGTTGTCAGGATCAGAAACAGGAAGGCACTGATATCTTTTTATGACTGCTTGTTCTTGACACCCGGGACCAACGTTTTACAAGGCCATTCGACGCATGGATCATCTCTGTTTTCAGGCAATTGGGTGATCAATCTGCATTGCTCTAAACCCAACCAAGTAACAACAACAAAAAGTTGTTGTCAGGATACGAACTCACGACCTCCGGTTTGTAAAGCAGGCGTCCATACCGCTAAGGCAACGGAGGCGGTAGTCCGTTCAATTTTTATGATTATATTATATTATAGATTAATATTGATTCAAAGCCTAGGAAATTTCAGTCTGTTTACGGTATCCCAACTTTTTTGTAGATATCTGTATTTTTTTAAACATTAGCAATTGTGCAACATTCATTGGATATTGCATAGAATAAGTGGGTAAGGTTAGAAACAAATTAAGGATTGATTCCTTGGTGTAAAAAAAGTCATGGTTTGTTTTTATTTTATCTTTTGGACAGGAAATTATAAAATAGAAGTTTTTAAGGAATGTATTGCTTTTGGTAATATTTGGTTGGATTAGAAGCTAACCTCAAATAATTTTCACGCACGCACGCACGCAAGCACGCACGCACGCACGTACGCACGCACGCACACACGCACGCACACATGCACGCACACACACACGCACGCACACGCACACACACACACACACACACACACTACAGTTTTGGTAAACATGTATTACTTTCTTACCCACAATTAACTTAAAATAGTTTTCTGTTCTATTTTCACTTCATCTTGAAATTATTTTCTAGTGATCATTTTTGGTTGTCTTTATACAACATTACGCGTCCCAGATTATGTTGCACGCACAAAATATGCCCAATTCACTTATAAATAAACAAACTTAATAATAGCATTAACAAAAAAAATACCAGTATTTTCCATGTATTTACAGAGCCTTTGGATTGAACGCACGACGCTCGTAACGGAAAACACCCTGCCCGGAATTCTGCGATGGTCGGAAGTGATCTCGAGATCTGTTGAAGAAATACCTCCGGTCGAAGTAATTATATGACAAAAATTTCTTTTTCTTCGCATCTACTGACAACCAAGCATTTTTTTATTGGCCACATGGTTACCCTTATATGTACATATTATTCCTTAAAAAATAATAGCAATGCTCTTGGTTGCTTTTTTCCACCTTTTTACTTCTACTTTTCCCTCCATTAATCGCTTTGAGTAGCTGTCTTTTAAAAGACAATGTACAGAGTACACTGTTCATAGGGTTCGAAATAATATACTTACAGTGGAATCTTTGATATCATGATATGGAAATGAACCAGGAAAGTTCACACATTTCATCTGTTTTCACATAATATAAGAAAATATATGTTTTTTTAATAGAAAATATAAAATTTTATGTTTATAATTATTTATCAATATATGAAAAAACGGACATAATTTTTATTATAAACAATTTTAATATTTGACAAGTTGAACTCCCTACAGCCGGGATAAAAGCGTGCATGAGAGAGGCAATGGTCGCAAATTTGACTCAAATATAAATTTTAAAATAGTACATGCCAGCTTATTTCATTTGCATGTACTATTTTAAAATTTTTATTTTCGAGTTAGTGACGATAGTAGGTTTAATTATGGTTAGGTTATAGTTGTGATTCTAAAAACGTATTACTGTTTTGTAAAAGTATTATGGAGTTAGTATTTATATTTAGGTTATTATTTTGTAGGTGGTAGAACATAACTTCCTTACACAGCTTTTGCTGAACTTTTACGGCCACTCTCGTCCGGGGAAGTACCACCACCCTTTATAAAGTTGGCATAAAATAAAGTATGCATGACTTTTGGGAATGGGGTATTGCCATGTCTTTTCTTTTCTCACTATCCACTCCAAATCCTTAATCCCAACGCATCCCATCCAATAAACCTATTGTATCCTATTTCTCAGGTTGACAACGGACTCTCCGGAGATTGCGTGTGTCCATGGGCGACGAGATCACTTACCATCAGGTGAACCGTCTGCTCGTTTGTCTCCTTTCCATAAAAAAAATGTTACGATATTCTGTGATACAGAATATAACTAGCTGTTGCCCCGGTTTCACCTGTGTTTTTGTTTCGATTTGTTCAACAAAAAAGAATCTGAGCTTTTACATTGTGTTATTGCAGTCTGGTTACCTTTTTTATAATTAAACAATTATCACCATTAATACTCGATTTTGAGAAAATTTAAACAACTACATTTTATTATTTTTTCTTTTAACATGACCATTTTGAAAGTCAACCACCCGATCTTCTAAATATATTGGCTACTTTCAATTTCCAGTTCGCCTGTGAAACAATGGAAGCCACCGAGCGAGAACTCCGCAGCCTGATATCCCAATACACCGCCGACCCAACGAGAAATATAAATCCATTCTCCATGCGTCTCCAAGGCACGATTGATGCCAACGTCCAAGGAGGCATCAGCAAGTACGAGCAGGCGTTTTTGTGCGCGGAATTTTCTAGAAACGCAACGCCAAGAGAATTGGCAGCGGCTGCTAAGTTGAGGAGGCTAGTGGCTTCGCAGTTGGCGGTGGTCGATGCGGGTCTGACTTTGCATGGGAGACTGGCGCCGGATGAGGTCAAACCTTTGCACAGGTATTTTATTTATCCAAATTTCATGTTAATCAGGAGTATACAGGGTGACTGAAGAGTAACTAACGATATTAAAGGAGAGCACTCGCTACTCCATTGTCACCTGATCCACAGTACGGCCGGCATTGGTCGTTGATTTCTTGATCCGTGTCCGGTAGTATGAACAGGCGTTGCGTCAAAAATTATTTAACTTTCGATTATGTTTACTCAGTGGCTTTAATTATTATATATTTTAAATAATATTTTAGTCCTCGAGTATTTTAAGTGATTCACCAGTCACCGTGTATAGATTCAGATATGTTGCGAGTCAGAGCTAGTGAATCAGTCCTCTCGTTAATATTAAAGTCATATTCTTATACAAAAATATACGGCTTTATTAGTGCATTTCTATTTACTTTTTTACAAATATGTATTTTGTGACTAACTGATTGAAGGTCAATTTTTAAATTTGTCTGTTATATTTTTTTTTAATATTTACAAAGAAAAACAATCTATTACTCATACTAATTCTCTTTTTTTTTTCAATTAGTTTAATTTAAAATATTTTGTACTTTTCTTATTACTTTCCAGGCGTTTGGTGGAGAGGTTTAATCAGATGAGGCAGAACTTAGGTCCGGGGGTGGCTCGGACCAGGCGACAGCTCTCCGAAAGTATTGTCAAGTGAGTGGTTTGGTTTGCTAAAAACTTTGAAATACCTGCTATAATACAGACGAAGTAACAGTATATATATTTGCGAAAAATTAAAACATTACACCCGGCATAAAAAAGAACATGGGTTTACACCCAAGTAAATTATCTTATATCAAATACTTGGTGAACATGTCCTATATTAATATATTGTAATGGTTCATGCATTGTATATAATTAATATAGGGTGTTATAAGTCTTAAATATATAAATCTAGTATTTCACACATAAGATTTTCATAATATTAAAATGGTATGTGCAATACACCACAGTATACAAATGATATGATCTATATTTAATTACTTCCAAACATTCTCAATAATGGCCTAGGATATTTAAGTTAAGATTAATAGGTAATTTATAATTAAAAATAACTAATAATTGGAGTGTTTAAGAAACATAAGAAAAACACATTTATTTTATCGCAATTTTTAGACTATTCTTTGTTTGTAAATTGCAGTACTCCACTACCTCCAGTTCCGGCGTTGGACAAACGATCTCAAAGCATACAACAGAGCGACAATTACTACGAAGACGGACATCTCTACAATAAGCCGATAGTATGTCGTTGTATTTTATGTAATACAAAAATTGTTGATCAAATCCATTTCAATTTTCTCTATTAAAATATATTTTTCACCATAAATCAGAACGAGTTAAATGTCGGCATTTGTGATCTATGGTTTAAACAAAAGCTCACAGTGCGGATTAAATACTGTTTATTTGATGTTTAGTCCAGTTGGTGTTCAAAGTTTTGCTTAATTGCTAGTTTTTTTTTAACAATCGGGAAGAATTTCAATACTTTTTTTTAAAGATAATAGGTATACCATAATTTATAAAGTATTGCATAAAGTCCTTCTCGCCGAATTTCACGGTGGACAATCTACCCAGTGATCAGCCAGCTGCGCAGGAGATATTATAGCGCAAAAATGTACGCGCAGACACAGGTGCACTCTCTGTTTCTTAACTCTCAAAACCCGATGGGACGGATATCCGATACGACCGGAGAGAGATCAGGTACAGTACTGACTTTTTACATGCCCATCCGACGTATGGATCAACTTTTTTCAGGCAATCGGGTGATCAGCCCGCATTGCCCTAATCCAACTAAAAAACGACAACACAAAGTTATAGTTTCTCCATGGGATTCGAACTTAGGACCTTGGGTTTCCAAAGCAAGAGCCCATACCACTAGGCTACGGAAGCGGATAGCTTATGATATAACTTGCTGCTCTCTGCGATTTCATTCGTGTGATTATGTTAATAGATTTCCTTTAAATTACGTCTACATAGCGAAAGGAGCAACAATGCCCAATTTATTCAATCGGACTTATATCTTGCGATACATTGTGTGGAGTCAGTGGAAGTCTTTTAATGTTTTCCTATAGCAAATGGTATACCTGATTTTAATGTGAAGTAACAACGTCGCCTATATATGGCCATAATATCTGAAGACTTACACTAGAAGTTTGCAGTCTTCCAAAAGTTCCAGGGCTTAGGGACATATTTAGGATTAGTAAGAAAAAAAACAGTGGGGAAAAGAAAGTTTTTCCAAAAAAAAACATGCATACTTTTTGTTAATGCTAGAGTGTTTTAGGCATTGGGTGAAGGTACTTCCCCGAACAAGCTACCTTATAAGTGTAGCAGGATCTTTGTTAAAGATCTTGTGTCCTTCAACCTGGTATTTTAATAATTTTATAAATGTGAAGTTTATATGTTTATTACTCCATCACCCTAAAACAGATGGATGGATTAGGATAAATTTTTTAAATGCAGATTTTTTTTAATATATAGCATGGATTTCAGATTCGTATATATGTATTAAAAAAAACACTGAAGAAATTGCGGGGAACTGTTGAGTATATGTTTATATATATATTTTATCCCTTTTATTTTAGTACACACTCGAAGACTCGGATCAACACAGTGGCGTGATGTCGAACAGCTTGGCTCCCAGTGAGATTAGCGATGGCTTAAAGTGCGCCCCGCCTATACCGAGCCGACCGCGTTCTGGAGACCCGCGAAGTCCCACAAAACCACCTCTAGACAATAATCGGTCAGTATCTTTACTATTATTATATATGACAAAATAAGTTATTTTTATAGAGAGGAAAACAAACGATCAGACGATTCACCAGATCATAAGTGATCCCGTCGGCCATAGACCCACGCAACATCCGGAGAGTTACGAGTGCGTTGTCAACCTGTAAAATAAGATCGAATGGATAGGATGGGCTCGGTATATACTTGGAGGGGATAGGAGTGGGAAAAGAAAAGGGTAGACATGTACATCCGGCATCCCCAAACATCATGCATACTTTATTTTATGCCGACTTTATAAGAGGTGGTGGTACTTCCCCGGGCGAGAGCGGACTTTATAAGAGGTGGTGGTACTTCCCCGTAGAAGTGCAGCGAAAGCTGTGAAAGGATGTTGTGCTCTCCCACCTGGTAAAATTCTTTTGTTTATAAAGTATTAACAACTATTCAACCGCCTATTATAATTTTTTTCATACATATCCTCAAGTTTACAGAAAAGGGTGAAGGACAACTTTACAACCAGAAAAGGTGTGTGGGTGTAGGGTGTGTTAACAAATGATAGCAAATAGGCTCCAATCAGTTTCTAGCACAGTGATGCCTGGAATGCAAAGATTAAAAGAATCTAAGG
The DNA here is from genome assembly GCA_025505425.1 of Graphium colonna. Taxonomy (NCBI): domain Eukaryota; kingdom Metazoa; phylum Arthropoda; class Insecta; order Lepidoptera; family Papilionidae; genus Graphium; species Graphium colonna. The sequence continues at coordinate 4,437 of JAOCPS010131905.1, read as the reverse complement.
AAAGAAGGCAGTGGAAGGAATAATATAAATTACCAATGCCGCAAGCGAAAAAAAAAATCATTTTCTCGAAATGAAACATGAAAACTTGTACATAAGTTGATGTTGGAAAAAAGTTATATCTAATAATAATTTTGTAAAATTAATCACACACGTCGCGTCATAACGAGTTTGCTATTAAAAATTGTCAGGCGTTTGATCAATTCGTTATTTTTCCTCTGAATATATTGTCTTTGAGATATTTTTTTAGAATAAATATAATAAATGTATCTCTCAATAAATTATCTTCTAATGTGTAAGTCTCTTTATTTCCTTCATTAAATAGAAGGTTGTTACTTAAGCGACGTTAATAAAATATAATTACGACATCCACAGCTGACCGGTGTTAACCCGTGCTCTGTGCGTACATATGTGCTCTATAATACCTCAAACTCATTACAAAGCAAGTAACAAATATTATTTTTAAAATGTTATTCCAGTGACTCATTGGACGAGGAGGTGGAGACGCGTCGCCACAGTCGCGCTTCTTGGAGTGAATCTGGAGACGCGCCGCCATTACCTCCGAGGGTGTCAGGTATCTGTCTAGTGTTGTGATGTAGTTACATCTGTAATATAAAAATGAATCGCAGAATGTGTTGCTAAGCGTAAATCTCGAAAACAGCTCAATCGAATTTGCTAATTCTTTTTTGAAATTTTTTCTTTCTATATACTACTGAAAGTTCGTTTAGTTTGTTCTTTTTTTTCAGTTATAATAAGCATAATACAGATAATAAATACAGATGTTCCATTACAAATTCGTAAAATTACGGAAAATGTGACAATACAAAAGACAATGCACAAAAGCGGTGCTAAAATGTCTCATGAATTAAGATCAAAATTATATACTAATTATTTTCATGTTTTCTTATGAAATTACGCTTTTTAGATTTGATTTATTAACTGGGAAGTTGAATACAAAAGTATCAATTTTGCGTTATCTACATGACGTTTACATAAACTTACAAAGATGTAGAATGCAATATAAAAATATTTTCTATGAATCCAACTTTCGAGTTTATCAAATATCTGCGAAACTTGGATTTTTTTATGGTAAGAACTTCTGCAGGAATATATATAGTAGTAATATAATAAGTTCAGTCTCTAGAAAAAAAAAATGTTTTGACTTGATGCAACTTGGTATGGTATGCCACATAAAAATGGGCATTGTCTTTTAATTACTAATTGTTTTCCAAAAGTGGCGATTTTAGTTCTGGCGTTATTTGCATGAGTGGCATGATTAAGAAAGGGTGTTGTTTACTAAATGAATTGTTGGGTCGTTGCGCAGGCGACAAGCGGTCGTGGGGCGAGGCGCCGCTGGTGCCGCGGCGGGGCGCGGGCGACGAGCGCGACTCGGGCGTGAGCGTGGACGCGCACGCCTACTCCAACGCCGACGACCACCGCCACACGCACACGCACACCCACAACCACACACACAACCACAACGGTACGCTTGCTATGACATCATGCAAACACTTTGACCCAACCTTAAAGGCAACGCTCCTGTGACCCTCCGTAAATACGGGCTGATCGGTTCAAAAGTCGATTCCTGTGCCTCATGTTAAAGGTGGACACTCGATTGTCATCATATTTATGTAATTAAATCGAGAGCATACTTTTAACGCAAATTGTACAAAACAATCCCATAGATACTAAGCATTCATAAGATGAACATGCATTCCGTCATTATTCGTTTAACTTTGGATTATGTTTATATAATGGTAAATTAATATTTATTTTTAATATCCTATTCTTCATATATTATCCTTACATGTAACGTCCTTGAATAGTAAAAATAACTCACCAGTCATCTTGTATAATAAACCTTTTCAACGGTCATATTCTATATCCATCCCAATGAGACTATGATAGTAAAAAACACAGGGTGCTCTTATTTCTGCCGCTGTGCACTACATTATTTCCTGCTTAGTTGGCTAATACCTTAGTTAGTGAAATTAGGTTACGACGACTTTATTATATCTATCGCCAACTCACTTACACTGAGCTAACTAACCTATAAGGGTTATTTTACTACAACACAGATACGCACCTCCATTTTCAGGATGATGATGATGATAAAATCATATTAACTAATGCAACAAAAACGGTTCTTTCCATTTAGTGTTATAGAAATATATGCTTATTTTCAACCATTAATGTCCATAGACACCCAATTGCCTTACCATTACAATAATCTATGGTTCTAATAGAAATAATTCAATATAATATCTATGGTATGGGTATATAATAATCATGTTTTGATTAATAGTAATAAAGCACAAAGAGTAACAAGAAATCCAAGCAAAATTCGTACAGATGTAATACCAAAGACAAAGGTTTTTAAAAAAATATGCTTCTCGATGGGGAAAACTATTATTAACAAGTTGCCTCAGAAAATAAAAGGTCAACCTTTCTTGAAATTTAAAAAGGATTTACGTCAATGGCTTCTTGGACACACGTTTTAATCCATTAAAGAATTTTAGATCACAATCCTACAGATATATGTAATGATTGTAAATGTTTCTATCAAACTTGTTCAAGCAAATTAATAATGACATGATAATAATTTTAATAATATGTTTTTTTATTATAATTACTTAAAAATAATTGTTGACTACTTAGGAACAATATATATTTGGATACAAATTTTATGGCTGAATTTGGAGTTCATAATATTTATTTGTAAACTTGTAAAACCCAATTCGTTGGCAAATAAACGTATATTTATTTATTTATCGGCAATAAAAATAAGCGAATAGAGAGACACTCTTTATTTTTTTGCTCTCTTGTGTTCTTGTATACTGCAATAAAATATTTCTCGCGCCGTTGATTGCTATGTAAATTGATAACAAAGTGTATGCAGTACGCACCGCATTCTTAAGTAAAAATCGCTATTCATCTACACAGCCTGTTTTACCTTGACAAATTGACTTCTGCTGCCTTAATTTGATTTTTGCATGCATTCAAAATAATGCAGCAAAAACTGACATGCTCCTAAGATATATGTACCTAGTAAAAAATAGATGTGTCATAAAATTAGTCATCATACATTTTCTTATTGGGATGATGTTAAAACTAAAGTTTCAAACATTTGTAGTAACAACAGATTGTTACTCGATATTACGTGAACCATTAGCTTTTTATTGCCTACTAAAAAAATATACCTCTCTTATGTTATCCGGAATTGGCTAAACGATACTTGATTCTCCTGAATGGAATAACTTTTTCCTCCTTCCAGATCTCGACCTGACAGTAGAGTCGCTGCGGTACGAGGAGATAATCTCGATGATGTCGGAGCCCCTCCGGGTGGACGAAGACGAAACCCCGCCGCCGATTCCCCCCAAGGGGCTGGGACATTTGGGCAGCTTCGACTCGGGACACCACGAGAACACGGAGTCCCATTGCTAATCGGATATAAAGTTTGACGAGGGGCACTTTTGCGCATGTTAACACCATAATTCTCATATAGAATGAAATTATCAGTACGGTTATTGTAGCATCATATCAAAGTCATAAATTTATGATGAGCTATCGATTTTCAATTTTTTTGTACAATATAAAGATTCAATTTTTAATACTAAGCTCTAAAATAGCATAAAAACGTGTTCTCCTTCACAATACACATTTGATATTATATACTATTGCGTTAAAATGCGTAAAAGTGCTCTCTTTACCAAATGTAGTATTAGTATTAGTGTAAAAAATCGTTATGTTAACTCGACATCTCTTAACGTTAAACTTATCCAAATCTCAAGTTAGGATTTAGCTTTAATGGTTCCCATATTAGATTGCAATTATTGAAATGATATATATTTTATATACGAAAAGAAATTAACGCATAGAATACCTTATTTCTATTTAGGTTTATGTTAAATTGCATTTCGACACCTTAATTCGAAAACCAGCTAACTCCTTTTGAGGAAAATTGTAACATTTTTCAAACTTGAAACAAAAGAGAATTAAATCAATTGCGTAGAGAACGCAGACAGGTTTTTGAAAAACTATTTATTTAATGGATATTGATAACATTATATTTAAAATTTTTGCTAATCATGACTTTGCCGCCTCTACTTTTTTAAGACGTGGAGTTAGCTGGTTTGCGTTTTATTATATCGATTTGTAACATATGTATTTAGAGTGCACATAAGAATTGTGATTTTTAAACTAACCACGCACAACAAAAGCTTTTTTTTAACTTTTCCAAGTTAAACAGTATTTATAATTTTAAGTGATTAATTTTGACGGTGATTTTGCACGTTAACGCATATCAATATTTGATTTCACGTTATTATGTATAATATGCATACAGAAATCAAAGTTTTGCATTTAACGTTCGGCATGCCATATATAGAGTTTAATATATATTATAATTAGAAAAAATACGTCTGTCGGTATTTAATTTAG
>JAOCPS010131797.1:0-15021 GCA_025505425.1 Graphium colonna | reverse complement strand
TCCGGCATGCACTATAACCACCCTCTGACCCTTGGATATGGGCTTTTTTAGTCCTTTATCCGATCCATCAGACCATGCCTTGGATTTCGAATGAGTTGCGTGGACATAAGACTCATCCATGTAAATGATAGAACGACCTTCCTCGCGAAATTTCTTCAGCGCCTGTAAATATTCTATTCTTTTTAAACGGATTTCACTTTTCTCGATTAATATTTTTCTATTATTTTCGGCCTTCTGCCAGCGAAACCCAAGCTTCTTTAAAATGCGCCGTAAGCTCGTCGACGACCCCTTAAAGTCTATATCCTCTTTCAACTTAGCTTTTAATTTATTAATTGTTGGTAATTCACCATTGGTTAGATGAAAATTGTGCACACATCTTTTTATGACACCTTGGTCAAAGCTGTCAATTTCTGTGATCTCACTTTTTCTTGGCCTTTTTTTACCAGGTGTGCGGAATACCGGGGCCAATTGACAATTTTTTGACTCGCGAATAATATTTTGCACAGTACCTAAAGAAACTCCTGTTGCTTTTGCAGTTCTTTGCTGCACTTGTTTTATATTTTTCACACCATCAAGAGCTTCTTGACTAAAAAACTTATGCACGTTAAATATTATTTTTCTCGCCTGTCTTTTTAAAATTGTATTTCTACGCGGCATTTTTACAATACTAAACTAACAATTAAACCAACACTAATAGTATTATTAAATATAACTAACCTAAACTACCTACCTAATTAATAACCTAACACGAAAATAATAACATATGAACTAACCTAATATTACAAAAGTTAACACAAAAGTTCAAGAATAAACATTAATCTACAAAAAAAGACACTGATAATGTTAAACCACTAAATAACTTCTGGACGTGACTGTATTTTAACAAAATGAGCGAGACGTACGCATAGGCGAAAGCGAGAGCAACGACTAGACTCGCCGCGGTCGCGTCCAGCCGGCTCCCGCCCGCGCCCCTGCGCCCTTTGTACCGTTTTTGGTTCATTGCGCAGCCATTTGTTGCTAACTTCACAAACATAAAGATCCGTGGTGAGCACTGTACTTGTACAAAATCATTTCGATGTTTTACATCTGCCTGTCATCACATGAAGTGGTGGTTCAATTTTTTTTATTTAGCTTATGTATACGCTAAATTATTGTTAATTAGGTTTTATGTAAGAATTTGAAAAAATATCCAGCATCTTCATATTTTACATTTATATAAACTGATAAGAGAAGAATAGGAATAGAATAGCAATAAAATCTCCTGGTATATTAAAATAAATTACTGACAATGTTGCTTATAAAATTTTATATAATTTGATTTTGATTTTTTTATATTGAAAGGTAATAGAGTATAACATATTTTCACACCTTTTTCTGCACTTCTATGGCCTGCTTTTTCTATTCCTTTCCCCTCCAATTCCTTTATGCCGACCCCATCCTGTCCAATAAATCTATTTTATCCAATCTCCCAAGTTGATAACGCGCTCGTGACTCTCCATATGTTGCGTGTGCTTTTTTTATGGAAAGGAAGACAAACGAACAGACGGTTCACCTGATGGTAAACGATCCCGTCGCCCATTGACAAAGGTGACATCCGGAGAGTTGTGTGTTGTCAACCTGGAAGATCGGATATAATAGGTTTATTGGATAAGACGGGGTCGGGATTAAGAATTTTGAGAGGATAGGAATAGGAAAAGAAAAGGGTAGACATGGCCATGCGGCATCCCCAAAGGACATGCATACTTTATTTTATGCCGACTGAATAAAGGGCGGTGGTACTTTTAGGGAAAGCACAGCTGTAGAAGTGCAGCAAAAGCTGTAAAAAGTTGTTATGCTCTGCCACCTTAAAATGTCTATGGGCGACGGGATCGCTTACCATCAGGTGAACCGTCTACTCGTTTAGTTTTCATTTCTTTAAAAAAATATTTTTTTTATATAAAAAGACACACCTTGTTCATCATACTATAGAAATAAATTACATATGAGAGAATCAAAAGTTCAAGTAGCAAATTAGTTGTTTCATTCAATATCAGTTTTTTTACCATATATTACAATCAATTAATTAAATTTAAATAATGGATAAATTGATAATTGAAAAGTATTTGTTAATATTAAGTGTTAACCACTACAACATTAAAAAAATATTTAAACGTAAGCTGATGGCAAAAGAATTACGATAGTTTTTGTTGGACCGTTCCTTACCTTGTCCTGATTCCTACGCCCTGGACGACAATTAATGTACCACATTAGTCAAGTGTCTTAATGGAGGAGTTTCCTTACTTATGCAGATTTATTTCATAGCAACAGATTTAATACATAATATCTGTGTTTTTAAATAATGAACATTTTTAATGTAATATTTTGTAAATGGTGAACAAAAGTAAACAAAGAACGCCTTGAACATTAAAAGATTATATAAAAGTTTTAATATGTTGGTTTTAATAATAATAATAGAAACTAAATATTGGTGCAGTTATCGTCACAATTTTTCTTCATCGCACTTCAAGGAAGTGGGATTTTAACTTGGTTTGCTTGCTTTTATCGAATTACGTGCGTGCGCTCAGGTACTAAGGTACCACGGCTATTTACTTATGCTACAAGGAAAAGTATGAATTTAATAAGAAAATACGAAAATATTATATTTAAGACATTAACATATATGCCATAGTAATATTTACTAAATATAATCGATTATACAATAAAAATAAAATACGTTTTTCTGTAAATTATTTCACGCTCTTCAGCAAATATAACCTTTAAAAAAACTTAACACGTTTACGCGGGAAATTACGAAAATGACACAATCATTTTCCCGCGTTATTTATGTACTCTTGCCATACATGTTGCAGGCGAAACATAATTGGGGTTTCATAAAACATGGTCACGTAATTTAAGGGACGTTGCGAATTTTCCATATTTCATTTTCACTGACACCTAAACACCTTTTTATGGGGTGTCGTTAAATTGTAATTTATTGACGATAAAAGAATCTTTAATGCATTCTTTGTAGCACAATAATTTTCATCTATAAATCCTTCAGAATGATTACCGGACGTTTTCAAGATCTTAAATTAAAGATTTATCAGTTTTATAAACGCTCGTAAAAACGTTAAATAAAAATACTTTATCGATTTTATCGCGATTATATTTCTTTTTAATATTCGTTATTTGGAATCGTCTGCAGCATTTATGGTTATAAGGCATAAAAGCTGCAAATGGAACAAGCCTCTATGCCATTGATAATGTAAGCGTTTGGTTATTTTTAAATTATTAGTATATGTACGCTTGTTGATATAAGTCACAAGGGCTTAAAGAAACCTAAACATCGAAAATATACAATTTCATCGCATTGTAACTCTTGGGTCGGAAACGACGCAGTGCTCCTTTGTCAGATCTCTGTGCGTATACACACACACACGTGTGTGTGTGTATTTTAATTGAATGCCAAGCTGATACCAGCATGGAACTAGCTTCTCTATTAAAATTAAAATAATTCCTGACAGGCACAAAATTTGGCACAGTTTAAGTTTATACAAAAAAGTGTATACATTTTTAAGTCATATAAATTAGATTTAAATGAGCCCAAATTTAAACATGACATGTACAAGACAAAGAATAAGCAATTTCTATTTAAATAAGTTAATCGATAAGTATCACACTTACTTAGGATAATGTGAAGATGAACTTTATGCGGAGGAGTTTACAGTACTAAAACACTCAAATTTGTTCAAAGTTCTAGCGTGCGAGACCACTAGTTGAAATAGTTTCGTAAATCATCCATCAGGTTTAACGACATTTTTAGCAAGAATTTGAGATTTAAGGGATGTCTCTCCTGATTGCTGCAAGGGTCTGAAGCGTTGGATTAAAATTTGGTACATAAATTTAAAAAAATGAAGTTGCGTCCGTAAGTTCATTAAATAGGTGTTCGGAAAGCATGATAGATTCAGCTGTATTTGTTGTTCTTTATGTCCTAGGGCACCCTAGAGACGCAAAGGGTCTTCACAAGATCTTTTCTCAACTATATGTTTTTGGTACAATCTTGGCCTTGCTCCAATCAAGTCCTGTGGTCTGTACTCGATTTCCATGCTCTACCGCCACTTTCCTCCTTAAGGCTGCCATTCAGATTCAATACTAGCGCAACATGATGGTTCTCTTCGAATAATCATGAATTTTTTTTTGTCAGTATTGATTGAGAGACCGGCTGCTTTAATTTAGTTGCTAACTCTATCTAGAATTAGCTGTAAATCAGGTTCAATAAGTGTTATTTAATCAACATAATTAATTTTGTCCGCTTAACCCGCATTTCAAACTCATTTAAGTACCTAAAATTTGTCGGTTAAAGTCTTGTAAAAACATTACACTAACCTACCATTTTTTTGTTTGAAATTACGTTATATTATTATCCTTGAGTATAAGTATATACCTAATTTCAATTCGTTGTAGTTAAAATTATGCTCATTATATTTTATTGAGTGCATAATCAGTAGTCCACTCCGCTTAGGTATCGTTTCGTTTCGTTTCAATTCAAATTATTGTTCGCTTACCGGCAGAGTACGCTACAAGCCCACGCTGCCCACTCGCCCGCCGCGTTAATTGGAGATACTTGTTAAAAAAAAATTGTCGTTACATTGCTCGTTCAAACCGGGAGTTGGCATTCCGTTACCTCGTCGGTTCTTATCGTTTTGCTTGATTTATTTCCTTTAAAATGTTTGCTTATACTTATTTTTTATTAAAATGCCACCATCCGATACTAATTTGCAATTAAAATTTGCTAAAAAAGATATGATATTTTTCCGCATGCAAAATATTTCTGATCGTGTGAAAGATATTTATTCAAAATCATTTGATGCAGATCATTTTTGCGCGCGTTTGAAACTGTTGATTCGTTGCGTGATAATTTTAAAAATGTGCTAAATAAAATAACTATTTTAGATTTGAAGGCAAATCCCAATTACGTTGTTGACTATCAACCACTTTTCTCGTTCGAAAATCTATAAGGCTGTGTGAAACGAGCTGCCAAGAAATTGCAATCCTCTCAAACTAGTGTTAATAAGTGGTTAAAGCCGTTGTCATCATATCTAAGACACTTTAAAAAAAATTCGTTAATTTTTACACCCACTTATATTCTCTCAAACGATTCCAACTTACTGCTTCCGAGAATACGCGAAATAGTAATGGTAACAGAATGCAATCCTGACGTACTGATATCTACATTCTCAGTGTAGTCCTGATTTATAATACGTGCGGTTTGAATCCAGTACAATTTTTTATCAATCGGAATTATCTGCCATCAGGACCAATATCCTTAAATGGCTTAATTAGTAAACATAACATTTGTCTATACACAGTGTCTTATAAAATTAGTAATTAAACGTCTAAAAACCGTCATTTTATAACTAAACCGAAGCAATTCCGGACCTCTCGGTGTACGGATTTGATTTGCACGTGTCCCATAGTTTTATTGGATATTTTTATTACTGTTCGTTAATTTTTTTTGCGATAAACCCTTACGATATTTTCTTAAGGTTTTGCTACGGTCTCTAAATATTAGTTACTGTATTGATGCTTTTAAATAACTCGGCTTGAATACTGATATTTCGATATTTCGATCAAAGTAAATCTATTGACCCATTAACGAATCAATGGCATGGGCGGATTCTTTGATATTGATACCGACGTGACCTTTATGAATTAGCCGTCATTCATGACATACGTTAGAATCGTTTATATTATGTATCTTTATTAATACTTGAACCGAGGGGGACGAGATAAGGGGTGACAACATATTTGATAAAATGTGCATTTTAGAGGGACGCTGAATTTCTCGCATTCATTCCAGACAGTGGTTTAAATTGGAATCTAGCGCTCTTTCAGATCGTATTGTTATTTTTGAAGGTATTAGGGGGCGCTAGATATTTTTTTTAAAAATGGGACAGTGGACCTAATAAGTCTGGGAACTACTGACCTAGACCTACGTATGCATTATTTGTGCATTGTGTTTTTATATTACGAGTATTTTGATATTTTTGAGACGGCAATGACGCATAGAGTTTTCTGTATATTAATGTTCATAATGTAAGGAAACAATGACATAGTACAGTTATTGTTATATTTTAAAATAAATTTTAAAACATAAACAAGGAAAAATATTACTGGCAGTAGGTAATATAACTGGCCATAACTTCACATAACTCAATGTGTCTTCTATGTCCCCCATAAAAAAGTTTGTTATTTTTAGCGCTAAAGCCGCTTTTAGCTGGAGTCAAAACCGCTGAGTCAGCGTCATTACATTGATGCCATTGCCAAACGACGGCATCAACTATATTATACTACCGACCATGGGGCTCGAAATTTGGAATATCTATTATCATTATTGGTAGTACTCGTATATATAATGATTATATTTTATCGAAATTGTATACATTTTATAGTTTTCTAATAGAATCAGTAAAGGTCGTAATACCTGCTACTATAGAAACTATTTTTGAAATATTAATAAAAAACACCAATCAATATATTTTTGGTGTATTCATTTATTTAATTTTTATTCTTCGTGCCCTAAATCTCGGCCTATATAGAAGGCAAACTTAATGCTTTTGATATATATATATATACCTATATATATTTATATATATGTATGTATACAGACGTATATATCTTAGTGTGTGGCGACTATTTTTATTATTTCGGAACGGTTGCCGAGTGGTTTTTTTTGCCGTCATAAATTTTTATATTTTAGTATTTAGCAATTTCCTTTTTTGTTTTTTCGCTATGTGTATTTTGCGGCGTAGCATTCACTTTTTTCAGGGTCGCTCTTTTCCCGTATGTCCATGTGTAAAATTTTTTATATACAATTTTCTTATAGCTAACTTAATTATTACAAAATTCTTAAATCTTATCATACATTTTGTTTATTTACAGGTACTTATTTTACAATTCTTTCCGACGGCTGTGTTGCAGAGTCTGGTCCGAGGTAAGTAGATAAATAATTTATGAAGAGTAAAATAAAGTTGACAATAAAATTAAGATAAAATAAAATACCATTAAAGTTAAATAAGATAATTTACATTTTGTTTTATTTCTTTCTTTTGTATTTTTAAAATTCGCCAAACATGTAAGTGTATTCTCTCTGAATATAATAATATAAGCACAAGGAAGCACTTAAAGGCATGTGTAAAAATGCCAGTCCATTTTAGCTTATCAAACAAAAGTAATACAATTATAATTAGTTAAGTGTGCGATCTAGAGGCAGAATCGCTCCAGATATGGCCTGGAGTTATTATTAGATATTAACTCGGCGATCGTCGCCTCCGTTTATTTTTTACCAGTGCTTTCTTCCAGGTCGTATCTGTCGCGGTCGTGCCTCGGGCATTCAAACAGGAGATGTTTTATTGTCTCTGCAACCTCAGGGTCGCACACACAGCCAGCACTATCTTTCAGCTTAAACCAATGTAGATAAGCTGCAAAACCGCCGCGACCCGTCAGCACTTGCGCACACAAGGACGTCCTGTCGAGGTGGTTCCGGAAGTAATCCTCGATAAGACGTCTAAGGTTAACGGGGATACCCTTCGCCATCATCCTGCATCTTATGGCCTACCACCACGCGTTGTCGAATGTCCCCTCGATGGCAAGAGAGGCCATGAGGGCGCTCTCTTTTTCGCGGAGAACGCCTCTGACGCGCCGCATCAGGTCATACAGCGCGTCCTTCGTGCTCTGTTGCGGTGTAAAGCCATACCGCCGAGCATTGGACTTGGGCAAGACGTGCCCTCGGATTCGACGATAGAGGACTTCCTCGAAAATTTTGCCCAAGATGGAAAGCAGTCCAATGGGGCGGCACGACTTTGCGCAGGCATAGTCTGGACGTGCCAGTTTCCTGAAAACCGCGACAGAATCCCAGCTTCCCAGCGCCGTGGACCCCTCCACCAAGTACGCCAGATCAAGGCACCGGATCTGCGCATACTGCGTGCCAACATATGCTTTTTTAGGGTTGAAGCTGCACAGAGTCCGGACTAACTCCGCCCTGATTATCGGAGGGTCGTTGGTGTCTTCCGGTGGGCGTACGCTAACCAGGTCCGCTCGGCTTGGGATGATGGCGTAGACCTCAGAGTCTATACCATCATCGTCATCGGCGAAGAATGTCCTGGCCAGCAACGCAACCGACTGGTCTGAGCCCCGCACAACTCCACCCTCCACGAGAAGTTGATCCTCGCGGTGACCTGATGCCTTTCTCAGCACCCGGTAGATTCCGTCCCTCATAGATTCTCCTTCTTGCAACGAGGTAAATTCCTTCCAACCCTCCGTTTGGGCACTGATAACCCTCCGCTCGTACTAGTGTTGGCAAGCCACAAAGCGCCCCTCACATTCTTGACCAGCCGCGATGCCCTTAGCAATAACCCATCAAAGAGCGCGCGATAACATCCCACTTCTGCCGAATGGGACAGTCGCCGCTGAACACATTGTGTTTCGTCTCCCGCTGGCCGGACCGGGCGCAGTTCCTGCAGACGGGGATCCCATCCACGCGGGAGGGGCCCTTCGTACGGTCATGCTTCCCCCCGCAAAGGTCCATCGTCTCCTTGCTTAGCCTGCGGCCGTAGCCGTACCCCAGACAAAGGGTACACTGCACCAGCGGTGACTGATCCTCGGTAGTCAGGCCCTGGATGTCGATGAACACGGTCCCCGCCTTAGTCAGCTTGTGCCAAACCTGAGGGGAGACCTGCAGCAGGACATGGGCCTGGTGGGGAATTCGTGCTCTCCTGCGGTAAACTTCCTTGACCATTGTCTAGTGGTTAGGCCCTTGCTTTACAAACCGGAAATCGTGAGTCCGCAAGAAGAATCACTTTATTATTCTTCGCTGGGTTAGGGTATTATGGGTGATAACCTTGCCTAAAAAGTAAAATGATATATGCGTAGGACAGGCATATAAAACTTCGGTTCTGGTTGTCAAGAACACCTTTGACAGCCATTATAATGCGCCAGTGCCTTGAAATATCCTTACAACTAATCCGTCCCTCGATTTCAGTTTTTTAATTTTTAATTCCAAAAATTAAAATTTAGTTACAATTTTAGTTTGTTTAGGGCCTAAAAACGTTGAAGAAGTTTATGCAGGCCTCGCACATTTTCAGACATATAATATCTATGTGACCACATTGTATTTTACTGTTTTATGTGGTATAATCTACATACATTTGCAAAATGCAAATAGTAAAACTTAAAAAAAAAATTATAGTCAAACTGGCTGGTTTATTCTCATCACAGCTTTTAGAAACGTCGAGCGTTTTAAAAAGTATTCTACGTTGAAATGTTTCTCAATATAAATGTTGTTGAACGATTTAAGCGAAGTCGTATTTCCGTTTAGCGCCAAGTAATAGCTTTAATGCGAAACCGCTGTAATTCGAAAACGTTTACTGACTTAACATTGTGCTAACGTCCGGTCTGCCACTGGACGCCTTGCTTAATTATTTTAACTGCTCAATAATGTATATCTGACCTAAGTGATGTTTAATTATTAGTAAATGTGTTTATTATTGTTTTTAAAGAGCAGAATTTTTAATTTTTTCTTTGATTCTGCGAACATTTTTTTTATGGAAAGGTACACATACGAGCAGATGGTTCACCCGAAGTAAAGCGATCGCAGAGGTTAAAAATAAATGTCACTAGATAGCATTGAATAAGCTTATCGCGAGGAGCATATTCACTTTTTTCCCATTCCTTTCCCCTCCAAATCCTTAATCCTAACCCCTTCTTATCCAATAAATCTATTCTATCCGATTTCCCAGGTTGACAACGAACTTGTGGCTCTGCGGATGATGTGTGTGTCTATGAGCAGCGGGTTCGCTTACCATTAAGTTAACCGTCTGCTAGTATGTCTTCTTTTCCTGAAAAAAAATATATTTTCGCAAGGGTTGCTCAATCATAACGCTTGTCAGTACAATTTTTTCCAATTAGTTACAGCTCTCTTAGAGTAGTATTTTCACGGAAAATTGTTGTTTTGCCGAAAATCAGCAGATAGTTTCAGTCGCTTTAGAAATTAATTTTAGTAATTTTTAAGTTATTTAATTAAATAATAATAATAATAATAATTAAAAAATTAACTATCCTATTAATTTTAATAAAAATTATGGGGTCAATCAGAAAGTATGTACTTCAAAATAAAGAGGAATTTTGAATATTACTCTACAATTAACGAAGATGTCGATGAATATAAATAAAAAATATATATAGAGTAAATATGGAAGCTCATTTTCAAAGTCGTCAAATAAATAGAAAGCCGTAGACACAATTCTATAACTATCTTAGATAAAAGCACAATAACTAAGATAGTATCCCACATCCATAACCTGATTACGTAAAAAGCGTAAAATGGATTTACGACTTCGTAACAGCAGTATTATTATCCAAACTAAATATTTAAGTAACAAACGTTACCAACTAACTTTAAATCGTTATAGATAATCTATCTATCAAATAAAAATAAAAGAAAAAACCTTAAGATGATTTTAGATTACGATTATTCATTATCATCATCAACAGCCTTTTTGAACCCACCGCTGGGCATGGGCCTCCCTTTGCTTTTGCCATTTTGTTCCATCTTGCGCTAATCTGGGCCAGATGACGCCCACGGTCTTCTGGCGGTCTTCATTAAGATTAATATGAAGGTTTATTTCATCATTTCATCTTTTTTACAATGCAGCATCTGTTTGTCAAAATATTGATTTTTATAGGCTATCAAAAATACCATTATTGCTTTGAGTGTGGGTAAAAATATAAATAAAAATATTTTTGCCGAGATGTTACATAAGTCTGTGCTAACTTTATAACTGTGAACTAATGGCACTTCGCTAAGCTCTACTATAGAAAATGGCTGTAAGGTTTTTAATTAAAAGGGCTTTCAAGCCTCGTAACTGTTTTATTGCAAAGTGACATTTCATAACTGAATTGTAACATTTTAAAACATTAGTGCTGTGCAGTAATTTGTTCCTTAATTGTTATTGCAGCGCAATTGTGTTGGTTTACAAAGAAGTAATAATGTTATCCATGGTAAAGGAAACAACAAAGGACTTGTACGATATTGAGGGTTATTGGGTGGACTGTATCACTAAAACGTCTCTGGTGGCAACTACCTCGTTTATTCATCTCGAATACTCATTAAATTGTTTTTTAAAGGTTCACAAATGAATACACGATATGCACAGTTAAAAACTCACATCACGAAGGGAAGAATGAGTGAGTAAAAGAGATTAATAGAGTGAAGTATGAATGAATATTAAATACTTGGTTTAATTGCCTCTGTAGCATAGTTGTATTAGCTGTTGCTTTGTGATCCGGAGGTCGTGGGTTCAAATCCCGCGGGAGAATAAAACCTTTTTGTTGTTGTTTTATATTTGGGTTAGGGCAATGCGGGTTGATCAACCGATTACCAGAAAATTAAGATGACTCATGTGTCGGATGGGCATGTTAAAATTCGAACCTGCGGCTGATCTCTATCCGGTCGTGTCCACTTTCTTATCGGACTATGAGAGTGAGAGAATAGTGTAGCGCAACACTATGCACCTGTGTTTACGCATACACTTATGTACTATAATATCTCCTACTTAGTTGGCTGTTGTCGGATCGGATTAGCCGCCATGGTTATTCGGACATTTGTCTTTACTAGGTTTGAAATTTTGTAATTTAACTCCACTTAAATTTATCACATTTTATCTAGATGTACAAATATGACTTCCTAATATATAAGGAGCATTTGGGTAAGTACAAGTAGTATAGACACCCAAAATTATTATTAGTACAGAAACCCAAAATAAACATGCAGAAAGCAGAGGAATCAATGTTAAGATGTTTCGGTAAAATTATACTTATATAAGTTTATACTACGACAAAGTATATTTGTACCCGCTAAGGGGTAGATAATTTGGTTTATGAAAATTGTTCCCGGCTGTATCGAAAGCACCCGCTTTCACTTGGTTTGCGTTACTCCATCATATAATATATTTTTTTTCAATTTAATATTTTTATTCGTTTCTTGTCGCTTATTTTTCTATTGCAATTAACGCTTTCTGCTTTTATTACTTGACTGTAAATTAAGGATCCATATGGTCTTAAATTTTTACTTTAATATGGTTCAATTTTATGAGAATCTAAATATTTTAGTTTTGATTTTTTTAACCATTAACTATTTTTTGGCACCCAAGCCTTTTAACAGTGATCGATCGACCTCGACTCTGTATATCTGCGTCTATGAAACTTCTAACATATATAAAAGATAAAATTAGCATAAAAGTAGCTTAAGCCAACAACTCAGAACCTACTTTCTTATGTCACACATCTATCTATGTTAATTATCGATAGATAAATTAAATTTTCCAACTATGAGTTCGCAATTACATAAATGTTATTTAAATTTTCTTAAAAAAATTAAACACGATCATAGTTTCTAGGAACATTTTCAATTACTCAACATTACCAGATTTAACTAGTTCAAGAGATTAAAAGTTACGGCAATCTGACGTTGTCGGTAGATTTTAAAATAAAATTTTTCTGCTTTCGTCATAATTGCCTTCTTCTAGAATCGAGATGTACTTCATACGTATTTTTCTTAATCTTACTGTTTTGACTCATTTCTAAGAATAATAAAATATGACGCAAAAACTTCTTATATTTTTAAATTGCTATTAATGTTTTTTGATATTTTTGGAGCATACATATTTCTCCTTCTGGGGCATAAAGGTTTAAGTTTTTTATGCACAGAAATGCGTATGATCATATTTGCTAAATGAAAGATTATCAATACAAAAAAAAGTTTTTATGCGCAGGGCAGATATTTTTTAAATTCATATAATAAAGTTAATATAGATGAGATTAGTATATTAATACTTTACGATAATACTGGATTACTACAAAAAGATCTTTGGGATAAATCGGATTTGTCTATTATATTCTTTCATCTCGTAAACTTTGAATTTTCTCTTTGAATCAGGAACATATGTCTAGAGATGAGAATTCCTTTTTCAAACATTTGTCTCAAGAAGACATACTAAGGAATTTTATGTAAATCTAACACAAAGAATGTTGTCCTTTGCTGAAGCTCTTAAAAAGTATGTAGTTTAAAAAGTTGTAGAAAAGTATTTAATAAATTATTTACGACTACATCATTTTTAAGACTTACGTAAATACTCAGCGCTTTAAACTAAACTAGTGTATGGATTTTTTGATGTTTTACTTTAAAATTTGGTCACCTAAATATGTAAAATTTGAGTCAAAATGAACCGTCGCATAAAACGTAAAGTTGTTAAATTTATTTACCAAATTTATAATTAAAATTTGATCTACTATGAGTTACAAATAATTAAAATCTATTTCAATGTTAGTAACACGTTACTAAATAACATTATGTCTTTTTGTTTTTTTTATTCGGTTAGATTAACTCTCTAACTCAATTAATAGATGCGAATTTGCCAAGCATCGATAACATTGTATTATTATTTTCTGCAACCTTCAGTTGCTTGTAAATATATGGTTTGACAAAGGTCGTCTCCTGCCTTAAAATAATTTATTTTTAGGAATGTTTATTTCTTTTGCTGCTGGTTTACTTCTAATAAATGGTATTTAAATTCAAAGTAGCATGTGACTTCAACAACCAATCAGCTTTGAAATGATATAAAATACTTAATGAGTCGGGTCTAAAGTCAATATTATTCTTTGCAAAAAATTTTGCATCAATATTTTGTGTTAAAAAGAATACAAACGAGCAGATAGTTTGCCTGATGTCAAGCGATCCCGTTGCCTATAGACACGCGCGACATCCGGAAATTTAGGAGTGCGTTGTCAACTTGAAAAATTGGATAAAAAGGTTTATTGGAGAGAATGCGGTCGGGTTTAAGGATTTCAAGGAGAAAAAAGAGTATAAATGATCCTTAGGCAACCATAATAGTCATGCATATTTTATTTTATTCCTTCTTTGTAATACTTATTCGGACATTGTAAGTAAAAGGTTTCGTTTTCAATGCTTTAAATTATTGTTAGAAGTATTTTGTTATTATTTGTTTTGCGGTCGTGGTTTGTGGGAGTAATGTACATTACATCCTATTTTTTTATAGAAAGGAAGAGAAACGAGCAGACGGTTTACCTGATGGTAATCGATACCTTCGCCCACGCAACATCCGGAGAGTTGCGAGTGCGTTGTCAACCTGAGTAATGGGATACAATAGGTCTATTGGATAGGATGGGTCGGGATTAGGGATTTGCAGGGGATAGGAGTGAAAAAAAGAAGAGGGTAGATGGCCATCCGGCATCCCCGAAAGTCATGCATACTTTATTTTATGCCGACTCTATAAAGTGCTTGCCCTTGACAATTTCTACGCAAAATCTCTGGATGATTGGCTTTGTAATAAAGAAGATAACATCAAAATAATAAAACCAATAAACTCACTATCCATTTATAATATTAGTTAGAAATATTGTGCAATCTAAGCTTGGGACTTAACTGGTATAACGTTAAAAATGTAGGCATTCTTTTATACAATTTCAAATAAATTTGCATATTATGTACATGCACTAATATGCATAGGTCTTATAAATAAGTACTAATGAACTTTATGATAAAAATCTGAATGTATTGAACTCAAATTTCTTCGTGCTGAGTATAGATTTGTAAATTTGAAAGAAACAAAAGATGAAAAAAGACTGAAGTAACCGACCGGCTGATAAAGAAAACTGATCAACCCATCGACTGACTAGTTAGTTAGTTGGACCTTAAGAGTCTCTAACGATGATGTTTTGCGGAGAGTAGTTCAAAGTCCCAAATTTATGCACACCGTTAAGACCAGAAAAATGGCTTACTTCTGACATGTATGTAGACACACGTTACTGCAATTAATAACGATGGGCATGATTGCGGGAAAACGTGAAGTAGACTCTCAACGAAAATCCTGGCTTCGGAATATTCGGGAGTAGACTAAAACAAAGAGTGCTGCGGAATGGAACAATTCCTCGCAAAAGATCAACAGAAGTTTTAATGAAGTAACA
>JAOCPS010131475.1:0-15030 GCA_025505425.1 Graphium colonna | reverse complement strand
TGGGCGGCGGTGATCACTTACCATCAGGTGAGCCGCTTGCTCGTTTGCCTCCTCCTCTATAAAAAAAAAAAAAAAAAAAATTCCGGATTCGCTATGGTATATACAGGTTACTAGTGAGTCTCTTTCAATACTTTAAGACGTTATACGTTCGGATCATATATAAATAATAAAAATATTATAAAAAATATTTTATTAACTAACCACTGAGTAAAAAGCCGAAGCTGTACACCAAATTACAGGTCAATCTGCCATAAGACATGTTACTTAAAACAACTACTTAATTTGACCCACACAAGACACAAACAGGACAAGCTAAATAAAACTAATACTATAATAAAAAAAATATTATTATAACAGTTCTAAAACCGGCCAAGAGCGTGTCGGGCACGCACACGAAAGGGCTCCGTAGCCATTCGATGGTCCGCCCGACCGCTGGACAAAGTAAATACCGACAAATTTCATTTTGCGGTTGACTCCATACGTTTTGTTACGACGATTGTGAGTTCGTAAATTTGTCTAGTTGTATAAAAATATCCACGTATGATACCGAGTCCGCTATAGTTTTCCTCGAGAATACTTAGTTAGAGGTATATATCACATTTTTTTCAGAATTATTGTAATAATATTTCAAAAGTTAAGGGGAAGGGAACACTCTAATTTTAACTTTGTATTAAGATATCTCGGGACTAGGTTTGATCCACATAGTTAAGAGACCTTTCCAAAAATATCCCACAAAATGGAGTAAGTAAAAAACCTTTTTTTTTCGTTGTAATGTTGTCAAAAACTAATGTTTGGATCTTCAATATACATTTCTCTACCAATTTTCGTGACAATCGGCACAGAAACAGCGGAGTACGAACCTGGACGGACAGACATGACGAAACACTAGGAACAGTGGACTACAGAACCCTAAAAAACATCAAGAGCATGGCTTCATGCAATTAGCTGTAATAACACGTGTTAACATGCATGCATTGGCATATATGAAGGGGGAGCCGGGTGGGATGCGCGCACCCCAGGCACTTCCAGGCCTCCCCTGGAAAATATCCCTAGATACGCCAATGCATGCGTGCCCACCAGAAAAACCGTAGAAATCACCTTATTGAATTCCTTGACCTACGTGTTTATTTTCACAGACAATTACAAAAACTGACTTAGAACGCCTTTAAGTACGTACTTTCGAAACATATCTTCTCCGTTATTTTGATTTTAGAAACAAACAACTAATCTGATTTTTATAAAAAAAATTGTAGGGTCATTATGGTCATATAAGATAAAAAATATTTTTTCAAATAAGTTAAAAATTTGCGGCAATATGTGCGAACACTCCTAAATTTTGTTATTTTGATTTAAAAGAAAAACTAATGAATCAATTTTTTCTGAATATTTTATGGGACCATACAGGATGAATACACCCTATAAGATGAAAAAAGATTTTTTAAAATCGGTTCGCAAATGGCGGAGATATGCGCGTACGTACATAAAAAAAAATAGAAAAATTCCAATTGATAACCCTCCTCCTTTTATGAAGTCGGTTAAATACATCAATAGGTTTTAAAAATTATACGGAATTGATTATTGCTATGGATATAACATCGACCACGTTGTTTGCAAAATTTTTATACATTTCAGACATATTTTTTACTACTACTAATATTACAAAAGCTGAAGAGTTAGTTCGTTTGGTTGGACAAGTTAATCTCAAGATCTACTGGTCCGAATTCAAAAATTTCTTTATACGAAGAAGCCGCGTATATGTTCCCTTAATTTAAGAACGAAACCATTAAGAAATTATATGAGGCTAATATATAACCTCTTTCTTTTTTTGAAGTCTGTTAAAAAGTAACTGGCTGGTCGAAGATAGAAAGGAAAAAAAAATATATTACCTCTGTGAACGGATACGATGAGTCGGCGAATAGAAGCAGTTGCAACACCGTCACCGCAAAAATCATCATCATCGACACAAGCTCCGTTGCACGTCCATTCACACGAATTGCACCGTATTATAGTCTTTTTACCGAAAAAAGTATTCAACGAAAAAGAAAAAGAGATTGCGATCCTATTGGCGACTCGGCGTAAACATCGATCGGAAGTAGATCGATAGTTTCACGCATCGAATAATTCAAATATCGAAATACGAACGTTGACAACAAATGTCAAACTTTTCGGCGGGAAATTAGCCATAGACAGTTTTATTAACCTATTTTTAGGTATAAAAAGATATTCTCCAATTGATCGAATGTATTCCACAAATATTTGAGAAGTTTTTCGACAATAGATTTTTTTGTGCTATTGTCAACTTTCAACAATTGATACTTTCATTGAAATAGATTCGCAAACAATAACGGACACACGCCGTTGGACGGTAAACGATCCAATATGGCCGAATAGTATAACCATTATTACGCTCTGGATACTTGCACTTGTGCCACGCTGTTTGATTACAAATGACAAATGCACATCATTATTACATCCAAACGTTCCGTTCATTCAGATAACAACCAAAAAATACCTTAAAACACACACGTTACTTTTAACTATTCACAACGCATGCCAATTCAAACTTTTTAATATCGAACGCATCGAAAGCCATTAGCTATTTCGAAAAAAAAACAAAAATGTCACTTGCACAGATTGCACACTTGAGATGCGGCGAGAATTAGGCGCTAAATTTTGAAAACAGAACGGTCGCGTCACGGTTGGAGCGCGGTTTTGGCGCCAAATTGAAAATTGGAACGGGAATAAACGTCCAATCGAACACGCGGCTTCGAGGTGCGCGCGACTCTGTGTCGACTTCTCAGTGGACGGCGAACAATAGTTTTCATAACACGTCGGCAGGTGTTACTTGCCAGTGTTATGACTATGGATGCACGTTGAATGGTCAATGTTTTCGCTTGATCAAACTAAATGCTACTGAGTCACTGGTTGCCGACTATTGCAATAGATTGTATAACTCCGGATTGTACAGCTCCAGTTTCGCACGAGCTAGTTGAGGGTAGTTATTACACAAACACGGTTAGCCTGTTTCTCCATAATGTTTATATTTCACACTTATGGCCTTATTTAGGGTTCCATACCCGAAGGGAACCCTATAAATAAGAATATGTGCCCGTCTGTCTGTCACCGGGATGTGTCTTTTGTTTTATATGAGGAAGACAGGTGACTTTGAATTTTCGCTAAATGTCAACTTCTGTTCCTATAAATTGGGGGTCCACATACAAGGAACTAAAGAAATGGTGCGGCAATGGAAAAACACTTCGTGAGGGTTTTTATAGATAGATCGCAAGACAGCAAGTTTGTTTGAGAGAAAGTTCGGCAACCCTACAAAGCAGACTCACTTTGTTTTCGCAAGTGTATCAAGAGCTGTTTGTAACATCTTACATACAGTTTTATTAGACAGGATGGGTTCGGGATTAAGGATTTGGAGGGGAAAGGAATGGGAAACGTAAAGGGTCGGAATGGCGATCAGGCATCCCCAAAAGTCACGCATACTTTATTTTATGCCGACTTTATAAAGACTTCTTCAAGCCCTAATATCTACGGAACTTTCTGACTAAATAATGTAACTCAACACGAACCAGATATCTATCTATATATACCATTAAGTGACAGTATCTAGATACTAAATATTTATAAAATCGAGCTCGCCATTCACTGACGCCATTTGGCATTCACAATGACTTTGTAGTACTTTGGGGTTTGGCGGTGATGGCTGTTGAGAAGGATTCAGATTCAAATCCACGAAGAAGAGATATTTTATCAGATTTTGGTGCTTGCATATGTGATATGATATCTGTGAAACGTTTTTGCAACGCAAGACACCAAAGTACTAGTATAGGTGACTGATAAAGAGGATGCGTCTCACCCAAGAT
Source organism: Graphium colonna (assembly GCA_025505425.1). Classification (NCBI taxonomy): domain Eukaryota; kingdom Metazoa; phylum Arthropoda; class Insecta; order Lepidoptera; family Papilionidae; genus Graphium; species Graphium colonna. The sequence continues at coordinate 11,158 of JAOCPS010131475.1, read as the reverse complement.
CTTGGTGGTGATTCTCACTCGAACCATATCATATCCAATTACGATAGGTGGATGATACCTTTGTTCTATTTTGAGAGCCCGGAAACTCCAGAGCTTATCCGACATTCCCTTCTGTTGACACATGTATGTCTACATGCGTGACTCTATAGTCATAGCCGCATCTCATTGTCGCTTTATTTTTTACAGCTTTGGTGTATTTACAAATTTCTATATATGTAGATTGTGAGAGCGTTGCATTTGTTAAATTGACAACGCGAAAAGAACAATTCAGGGGTCCTGGGACGGAGGCCGTAAATTGACATTAGGTGAAACGCCTGCTCGTTTGTTGTTTTAGAGTTCCATACTCGAAGGGTAACCTACGGGACACGTGTACTAAGACTCCGCTGTCCATCTGCGTATCGGTCGGTTGTATCGCAGGTTTCATAATAGGTAGACACTTGATTTTTTTACAGTGTAATTCTGTGTATATACAAGATGATTGGCGAGTCACCTTCGATATTAAAGTAAAGCACTCGATTGCCACCACATTTATGTAATAAAATTAGAGGCATAATTATATCTCAAATTTTCAAATAAATAAATGAAATGTGGTATATGTGGTATGGTGGTATAGCGCGATCACTACCCAGCTGAGCACGCTGCAGGTCATCGACCTCCACGCCACTTCTGCTACGCTGTGTCCGCTAGGGTGAACATGAATTGCGCAATAATCTTTTTAACTTTAGATTCTGTACTCCGTGGTTAATCGATATTTATTCGTAATATTGTTGTTCTTCAAATATGATCTCTATATATAACGTGCTTGAATATTGAATCTGACTCACCAATCATGTACACGTACGCTAGTGGTACAGACCTTTGCTTTACAAAACGGAGGTCGTGGGTTCGGATCCCGCAAGGGAACATTGACTAGTTGTTATTGTTTCTTGGTTGAATTAGGGCCGGTTATTGCGGGCCGATCGCCCGATTGCATAAAAATACAAATGCGTCGTATGGGCATTTAAAAAGTATGTTACAATTGTCAAGAATATCTTTGATAATCATTATAGAATGTCAATGCCTTATAATATCCTGACGACTAATCCATCCTTTGAATTCCATTAATCCCTTTGGGTTGCGGAGGTCAGATACCAGTCGCTTTGCGCAAAATTTAAAATTCAATTAATATTTGGTTGGATTATAAACCGACCCCAAGTAACTTGGGAATGAAGCTAGGAAGAAAAATATATTCAATGTATTTCTATTGTCGTTATAACATAAACGAATAGAAAACAGTGTATTTATACGATGGAAAAATGGCACGGAACCCTACGGGGGAATTTGGATTCGGCCATTTTTATTATTTTAAAAGAATAAGTCCGAGCGAGGAAGTCAGTGTTCCATAAGAACTAGTAACCTTTGCGCTAATGTACACGCGCTGTATAACTGGCCTATTGACATAACTTGAATGCAATTAAAAACCTCGCCTCGGCTTTATAAGACCGAGTTTATGATTTGCAAAGTCGAAGTATCCCAATCCTAATTGTTATAAAGCGATCATTAATGTAAAGGAACAGCCTGTTATAAGTATCCCACAACTGGGCAAAGGCCTCCTCTAGACAGAGGATATAGGGAATAGGTCCACCACACGGCCCAAGTGCGGATTGGCGGACTTCACATATCTTAGAAGAATTATTTCATAGATATGCAGGTATCCTCACGATATTTTCCTTCGTCGAAAAGCACGTGGTAAATCAGCACTTAAAGTTGCAATTAGAAAATGAACAATTTCATTGGTGCCAGCACAGGGGATCGATCTCAGGTTCGCCTCGAGTAAATAGAATTGAAGGGGAGCGCCCGGACACTGAGCCACCACGTCTCTATCAAGCTTTCTAAATAAAAATTGGATTATATTTAAATGTATTATTGTTATTAACATTCATATGATGCTTATAGTTGAAGAGATAGTCAACATGAGCCACAATTACAAGTGGTAGAGCATAACATATTTTTACGAGATGCCGGATGGCCATGTCTACCCTGTTCTTTTCTCACTCCTCTCCTCTCCAAATCCTTAATCCTAACCCTATCCTGTCCAATAAACACATAGGTTGACAACGCACTTGCGACTCTCCGCATGTTGCGTGTGTCTATAGGCGACGGGATCGCTTACCATCAGGTGAACCTGCTCCTGTCTGCCTTTCCATAATAAAAAAAAACTTCCGCGAATATTCGACATTTTAAATTAAATCCCGTTTCTCTTTAGAGCGTCCATGGTCACGGGTAAGACTGAGGTGTTTGATGTCCTGGTGTCACTTGTCAATCCTGCATACTGTCAGCTGGAATATTAATTTGAGTCCGATCTACAAAGCAACTAATTATTTCTTGGCTAGATTTTATTTACAGTAGGATCCCAAGCAAGTGGTAGCACTATCCATTCTCTCTATTGAAATGTTTCTTGATTTTAACAGCGTCACGACTCATCTTTGGCAGAAACCGGTGTTTTTATGCGAGGATTTTAGGCCTATCAAATCCGATCACCTTCAAGATTTGGACCCACGATCTACAGTTTGCAAAGCAAGGGACTATACCACTCGGACACGGGAACTTATCTAAATCAGCTAGCCTTCCGTGATTGGACCAGACCACGACTAGTGTTACCATCAATGTAACCCGGATAAACGGCGTTGCAACCTTCAACGTGTTGTATAACTCATCGGGCGTATAATCGACCAGAGTCAATTTCACATGACCGTGTGTCCTTCGCGGCCGCACCGGCGTGACGGTTGCGTGTATTGCCACCATCAGACTAATATCTATCTAATAATCTTAGGAATAGAGCTCTATTTGAAACAGCAACATCTCTCGATAATGCAATGCAGTTGATTCTAGATCGTAAAGTAAAAGAATAAGGTAAAATATCGCATGAAAGTGAACGCAAGGCTTGCAATGACGGAGGTCGGAGTCGGACGACAAATTCACTGTTTGTAATAGAAAAACGGTAAAAACATCGAAACATGTAGTAAGGAGAACTTGCAAGAGATATAATTGTGTTCGCCGACGATGCAAATCGTATTTTGTATCTCGGTAATAAGGTTTAAAATTGCTTGAGTGTTGAATGTGTTAGATAACAATAGGCAGGCTGTGCAACCTGACGGAGATTCAATGTCGCAGTGTCGTTGCGTTGGTAACACTGCGTGAGAGAACGTCGGAATGTCATTGGGAATATGAATATAAAAAGATATATTCGAATACAATGTTTTTTTAAGTACTAGCAACTGAATAAACAGTCACTTTATAAAGTTAGGGATAAATCTACTAAGTAGCAGATAGTTCACCTGATGTTTAGTGATAGCATCAGTTATAGACGACCGTTACACCCGCCACTGTTACTGTGAAGAATAAAACAGGAGTTTGAGGATTTAAAAAGGGTAACGATTGGAGAAAGCAAACGGCAGACATGGTCATCTGGCAAACTCACACGCTGGCTTGAACCCCGGTTGAGCTTGCTCCATAAGGCACCAAGAAATTGATCAGGAAGAATTTATCTACACCACTTGCTTTACAAACCTAAGGTCGAGGGTTTGAACCCCACGGTGAGACAATGACTTTGTGTTGGTATTTCGTAGTCGGATGAGGACAATATGGGCTGATCATCCAATTATCGGGAAATTAAGGTAATCCATGCGGCATGCGAAAAGTTGGTCTCTGTTTTTAACATCTCCATTGGCAAACGTAAAAGGATACCTTTAAATATCCTGACAACAAATTCATTCTTCGAATTTAGTTTTTTTTTTCCCTTTGCGTAAAAACTAATATTCAGATAATACTTGTTCGTTATAGAAGCCGACCCCAAGTATTTTGGGAATACGGTGCTGGTGACCTCTTTTTTCAGGACTTTCATGTCCTTGCTTCCATTTCTCATATCACTAATTCTTATTCTCTTGCTTTTTGTATGACATACTATCTCATATCACCTCACTTGCCTTATTGTTTAAGCTTTCTAAATGATTTTTTTTAATGTAAAAAACCCTTTTGAAATCTATGTCAACTTTGGAGCCAATTTCGAAGATCTGTTAATCAGTCTGCGGATGCCTTCTAAACAGATTATTTGATGCAAAAAACTTCACTCTTGAATAGTTAAAAATGTATGGAAATAATTCTGGGTCAAACCAAAACATCCGATGAGTTGCGATAAGACAAAAGCTACTCGACCAACAATGATCGCTCGTATCGCCCTGACCGATTTGTGGCTGCAGTCGCCGCGGTGAGCTAGCCACGCGGCGACACGACTACGACACGGTCACGACACGACTTAAAACGTACGGTTAAAAGGGCCTTGGTTACATAAGACGACTAATACGCAACATCGTCTATTGTGATGGGTCACTCTTGGAAAAGTCATGTAAATGTTATTAGATTTTCATGACTTCAAGGCTTGTAACAATAGATACACTATCCTATATTTGCAGACAGGAGGGCCACTAATATAGCAGCGTAGAGGAATTTCGGAATCTATACTGCCAGATAAAAATAAAGTCCTTCTGACCGAATTTTGGCCACGGCGTCAAATCTACTAAGAGATCAGCCAGCTGCGCATAAGATATTATAGTGCACAAGTGTAAGAGGAAAAGAGAGTGCACCTGTGTGCGGGACACAGGTGCACTATCTTTTCCTTTACAATCATTGTCCAATAACACGGATACCCAGAACGACCGAAGAGAGATCAGGCACAGGACTAAATATTTACATACACATTTGACGCATGGATCATCTTCATTATCAGGCAATGAAGTGACTAAGACACAACAACACAAAACTATTATCCCCCTGCAGGTTACTAACCTACCACCTCAGCTTAGCAAAGTAAGGCAACCATCGGCGTATATAAGAGCCGGGTGGGCCGTGGATGGTCTAGTATTCACCCTGGAAAACAACCCTAGATAGTCCATGAAGGCAACGGAGGTGGTTAGAGGCTTAATGATATCGGGCATTGCTACAACTGCAGCTGTAAATTTTGAAATAACTGAAAATGAACATCTGCATCCACGTTTAGGTGAGGATCAGTTTCCATGAAAGATTTATACGTTACGTTCACAAGGTTCAAAACCAAACCGCACATCATCTAACACTCAAAAATAGTACGCCAAAATGAGCCTAAAGTCACGGCATAAAAGACGACAATCGCTCGGTGAATTGTGGCAAGGGTCACGGCGTTGTGCCTTTGCGGCCTTGTGCCACTTTTCAGGCGCTAACGGGGCCCACTTTATTGACAATTATCCGCACACGAGTGCGCCTGGCTTTACGCTAAGTTACGTATAAGTACGCTAAATTAGCGGTCTAAGTTTTTTTACGTCAACGGTGAAAAATTTGCAAACGAAACAGAAAACAAAATGTATCGACTAATTTGTATGCGAAAGTTGCTTCGAGGAGCAAATAAGCAAACAATTGTTTGCCGTTTAAGTACTACCTGCCGTCTATAGATACCCATTACCAAGTACAGGACTATCTACACTCCATCATCATCTTTTCCCGGTTTTTTTTTATTGGACTTTTACGGCCGCGCTCGCCCATGGAAGTACAACCGCCTTTTATAAAGTGGGAATAAAATAAAGTACGCATGACTTTTAGGGATTCCAGATGGCCATGTCTACCTTTTTTATTTTCCCTACTAAATCCTTAATCCCGACCTATGATCCCTGGTTTCTCGCATCCAACTGTTTCGAGTCACCCTCCGAAGATCGTCGCTGCACCTTGCCCGAGAGTGTATTACATTACGTTTGTCAAGACGCGATCTCCATTCAAAAACATGTTTATCCCAACGGTTGTCAGTTTTACGGCTAATATTGCCAGACCACTGCCATCTTTACAACCTATTTTCAAATAGCTCAATTGCCCAACATGAAGGCCTCGTTAACACAGAGATTATAGGCCATAGTCCAATATGCGGGCTTAGTGCGGATAGGTGGACTTGACATGTCTTTCAAAATTTATTTTTTCGTTACGATAATTTTGGGAAATTCGTTTATAACGGGATTTGAAATTAAGGTCTTCGTAATCAAGTGTGGTCCGGACACTGAGGTACAACGGCTAAGTCAGTAAACAGTCGTACGTTATTACCGGCAATAATTTACGCGGCAAACCGAAGATGGCGTCGCCCGGCCTTCGTTAATTTTTATGATCACCGAACAATGTTTGTTAGGATCTAGGTTTTTTACTGTACAAGAGTCACGCACAAAAATTGGCTATTGCTTCTTTAAGGACTGATGAAAGAGTTATATCTAAAATTAATAAAAGTATTTCTAAGATATGTGAAGTTCGCTCTAGAGATGTGAATTATGCCTTATCCAATCCAAATATATAGTAATGGATTGAGTGAGCGAAGCGAGCCAGATCTACAGTAAGGGCAAAAACACATTTTAAATTAAAATCTATATTTAAACATCTCGTGGACATACATTAGGCGATTTAAAAAATTAAAGATAACGTAACAACTTATTTTCTTAGGTAATTATTACTAATAGTTCCTTGCGATAAGCCTACTTAAAGCCCTCTAGTGGCATATTTGTGTCAAACGTTACAAAATTACTTTTAAAAGAACTACTGCAGTTCAGTATTTTGATGCCCAACGAACTTGAAATATCTACTAATACTTCAACCATATATTCCGAATTTCAGTTGGATTGAAGCATTGATTCGAAAGTTAGCGCGAACCATACATTCATACAAAAATGTGTTTTCGCCTCGACTCGATTTGTAAACTTCCCTCGCTTCACTCGTTCGTTTAATTAACTTTATGTTAATAAAGAAATGCATTGCGAAATATTATAGAAGAATTATAGAGTCCATAGAAACACCTTTGCCAAAAATTCTTCATTTAAATACTTATTTCGTGCTAAAATATACACACAATAAAACACAAAAGTTATTATAGACTAGGATTTAAAAGCGAAAACACAGTCCGATAAAGACAATGGAAAAAACTATGCTAATCTCAAGTAAATTTATGTTAACTTCGACAAGTAGTGGGTTAAGTACAACAGCGAAAGCTGCAGCCAATGGACGTTGCACGATCGACGAAACCGCAATAGTAATAACATAGAGAGTCTTCTTCAACAACAAGTCATTGGCTGAACTTGAATTAGCTGCTCTAAAAGGGCGGAGACCTATTGTCACTGGGCAATGGTGAAGTGTGTGTGACTAATTGTCTTCGATATTTTGATCTGCGAAACAAAGTACTGGACCGATCATTCTCCAAAATTAAAAAAAATCAGGATATAATCGGAAATGGATCGATTTTGATGCATTTATTTGAAAAGCAGCATTATCGGCATTATCTGTTGTGGATATATCGAATCTAATCACTTATAGTTTCTATATAAGTTTTTTTTTTACATTACTTTCCTTTTTTAAGGCTGGCAGCATACAGAACTTTATGGTGTGGGTATCCGAGAACGATGGCAAAGAAAGGATATGGAAGAAGTTTTCCCTCTTTTTTACATGAAGCATCGAACGACCAAACGGTTCACCTGATGAGAAGCCTTCACTAGCGCCCATGGGCCCCAGGAACGACACTAGAGTGACGGTAGGAAAAAGCTACCTACTTGAAGGTACCTGAGTCATTTAGGTCCCGAAATACCCCTGTCGACAATTTATTCCACGAGAGTACCTTTTTGATCATTTGCTGATTTACATGTATGAATAAAGCGAATACTCTATAGCGCTAGATTTGGATTTGCGGGCTTCTGTGACAGGAGGTGTAGCTTTCAGCACCATCTGACAGTCGCCGATGAGACAGCGGCAACCTCAGAATCTGATATACGCGCGCCAAACGACCCGTGAGCGACCGCACGTCGCCCACTATTAGATTTGTCAAACGCGTTTGACTATGAAAGCTTGGAATGTAAGCTCTAAGCTTAGAAAGGCCACTGTCTTAGACGCAAATTCAGATTCGGCCGAAAAATGTGAACCGTTCAATTAACGCCCGCAGCACAATGTCAAATTTTTCAAACATTTTCTTTTAAAAACTTCAATCACGATTTTCCCGTGTTGGATAACGATTTGTTTAAACAACGTTACGCCAACGTTAAAATGTGCATAGCTTTGACATTTAAAATTAAGGTTTTGATTGTGACTTTTGTTCGAAACATGAATATTTGTGTCCTTAGGTTCAAAAACTGGCCGAAGAGTGCGACTACAAGTTCTAAAAACCTATGATGACAGCATATTTATTAAAACTTATAAGCCCCAACAAATGTCTCACATACGGTACAGATCGTTCAACCTGCAACGCAAAGCCTGTGTAAACAGCGCAGGTTGCCGGGCGACCGCTTCAAGATGGCGCCGAAGCCCATGCGCGGGAAAATATATGGGTTAAAGTTCAATGCTATCCGTACAATTACTGTAAAACATGCCTAAGATAAAATGCGTTGTGTTGTATAAGTAAGACCCAACTTTATTTTAGATTCGAATAATGGTTAGAAAATTTAAATAAATTAGTACTATTGATCGTTTTTTTTTTGTTTTGAGAAGGAGGCAAACGAGCAAGCTGATCCTTTGATGGTTAGTAATAAATAAAAAATAATAATTGACTTATATCTAAAGAGATTACATAAATTTTAAAACATCTATTTAAGACATACTTAAAGTTTTATAGGGAGTTCCTCAAGGAGTATGTCTTGATCTTGTACTATTTATTATCTTTTATGATCCGGATTTAATGTTAGCAGAGTAAAACAATTGAAAACAACGGAAAGTAACGAGAAACGTGTTCGAACTCAATCGATAGTCGATATTCGATCAACAAGTTAAAGATTAGAGCGATCTAGCAACACAAAGGGGTTCGTTTCATTGCAGTGTTGCCGTGTTCCGGAACCATTCCAGGGTTTATTGTTCCCCTATCAGGTTACGCAACGCCATTATCGCGGGGAATTGAACCTGAAACTCTCACCTTCCGGGGCAATCAAATGTTGCGATATGAATTATTGCCACTATTGCATTAGGACTAACAGCAAACTACTGAGAGGCTGCTATGTTCGTGATGCAAATAGTATAAGAATTACTATTGACGCCGGATTTTATCATTAGACAGCAAGAGATTTTGGTTCCAAAAGTTGACTGTATGTGTTCTTAATTTGATTCTATTTAAAATTCTCTTCATACGCCAGACCGTTAAAAAGACATAAATGTTCACGATGACCATGAGTTTCAGTCTTAAAGGTATAAAATTTAAATTGTGAAAGAAATTATATTTCTTTATATTTCAAACTTTTTTATTGAGAAGAAGGCAATCGAACAAACAGCTCGAGTGAAGTGATCACCAACTAGTGATCATACCATAACTTTTTTGTTCCCGAGTTAGATATGTATCTAATATTATAATAATTATGTATAAATACCGATTCTCGAATAAAAATCGATCAGGGAAACCAATCTTGGCGAATAGAACGGCGCCAGTAGTAGTAGGCCGGGTCGATTATTTGTAATTACGAAATTATAATACCGATAAAAAATTACTTTTTCGAAAATGAAATACAGTACCAATTTTTATTTGCTGCTTGATAGCGTCACATCATTGTTATCTTCAATGCCCAGATTATAGATCTATATGTCTTTCATTGATTACGTTTTATCTAAACCAAAACCAAAAGTCAAGTTTTTGACAAAAGATTGCGCTATATCACCAATTTGCCTTTCCTACCCGACGAGTTTGTTTGGTTTTCCCCTTTTTTCTCCCATTCAACACGCTAGCGGTGAACTTTTCGCATGATCGTGCTGTTTGCACTGAGGGTAGTGTGAAATGCGGGTGGGCCACTCTGTTTTTTTTTTATTAAGTCGAGTCTAACACGAGACAAAGGACTGCGCTTTTGAGTCGGTCAACCCTAACTTATATTAAGACTAAAACATGCGTCCCTGTAACATGTGCGATAGTGTGCATTATTATTAAGTACTATTGCCATAATGTTAGCTTTTTTATGCAGTGGAAGACAAACGAACAGAGGGCTTACCTGATTGTAAGCGATCCCGTCGCCCATGGACACAAGTAACATACGGAGAGTTGCGTATGCATTGTCAACGGGTCGGGATTAAGGATTTGGAGGGGATAGGAGTGGTAAAAGAAAAAGGTAGACATGGCCATCCGGCATCCCCAAAAGTCATGCATACTTTACTTTATGCCGATTTTATAACGTTATATATGTATAACTTGAACGAAGCCGCCAGTATAAACTAGTATTTTTTTTAAAAAAAGTAACAAAAAAATTATTACATCCGGTCAATACGAGTACATGCTTTAAATAAAGAACTGAAAGAAAAAAAATCAAAACTATAACTCTTAATATAATAGATCGCTTATTACTCATTAATAAACTTTTGCAATAATGTACAACAGATGTATTTATTATATTCTACAAGCATTCGAGTGCTTAACGATTTTAACTATCCAAGCCGCATGTTACAAACCTAGAACTAAATAATAAAAAAAAAATCTGTCAAAACACTACCTACGTGTCAAATTTTCCCGCGAAAACGGCGCACTTACGCGCGCTTTCGCCAGCGCGCATAGATAAAAAACCGGCCAAGTGCGAGTCTGACTCGCGCACCGTGGCTTCCGTACATAGAGACCCTATATTTTGTGAAATGATTAATAAATTGCAGTTATCAGGATGTTTTTCTTGACTTGTGCAATAAGACGTAGCTTATTGCAAACTTGCACGACTCCAGGTCAACGGGAATTCTTGCGAATGTATAGAAAACGCGATCTAAAGGGCCATAACTTCTAATGGTGTGGACATAGGGGGTTGAGTTTCAGCTCGATGGGAACGCATACGTCAGTATTGATTATTAATTTTAACTTTTTTATCTCATCGCGTTTTTTAGAAATTTGGTCTTTATAGACAAATGGACAACAAAGTAATCTACAAAAGTTCCTTTTTTTAACACGCTTTTATTAGCATAACTTGTATATTTGTATCTGCAACGAAATCTTTCAAGGCAATTTTCACCAAATTTTCGAAAATTCCTATATAGTGCTGGTCGACAAAGAATGTGCACGACCCCTCGCTATATTGCTAAGTCCTAGTTTTTTTTTTGTTTGGCGCGGTCATCATCTCTGCTGGCCTGAGGGGCCTCTGCAGCTCCGACGGACGTGAGGTGGCCAGTGGCGCTCGGGGCGCCGGGC
>JAOCPS010131365.1:0-15031 GCA_025505425.1 Graphium colonna | reverse complement strand
GCGTTTGTCCATGGGCGACGGGATCGCTTACCATCAGGTGAACCGTCTGCTCGTTTGTCTTCCTTTCCATAAAAAAATATGTTTATTCAAGTATGTTATATAAAATATACGAATATATGAAAGTTTTTCTAATAATATTTTTATATATTTTAGAACTTGATCAAGCTCTTCTTTTTCTTTTGTAATAAAAATAGTAAATTAAAAACGTACCTTATTTTATTTCTACTACCCGAAGGTTGACTAGTCGAGAATGCCATTGGCATTAAGTCCGCCGTTGTACACGGTCGCCCAGAAAGATTGATAAGTTAATTTTCACAGAAAATTACAAGAACCGACTTCAAACGTCTTAAAGTGTACTTTCGAAACGTATCTTCTCCGTTATTTTGATTTTGAAAACAAACCGCTAATCCGATTTTTATGAAATGTGCAGACACCATTCCGGAAGAATGTCCTATCGGATAAAAAAAATTAAATCGGTTCATAAACGACGGAGATACGCGTGAACGTGTACATAAATCTGTATAGAGAACCCTCCTTTTTTTAAGTTTGGTTATAAAAAAAAACCGTATGGTGTAGTTGGCCACCAGATATAAACGAAGTACTTTATTATAGAAATGAATAAATCAATAAATAAAAAAAGTAAATGAGGAAATTAAAAAAAAATACTTAAAAATAATAAATATGTAAATATATAAACACATAAATAGTCACCCCCCTTCGACTATACATTAGCGATCCCTAGCCAGGCTGTGGGTAAACTAACGTAGTAACCACTAGGCATGGGCCATTTCAGTGATTTTTCACTTGCTATCGGTTATATAACGTTTTTATTGTAGGCAACGATAACGTTATAAAACAATTGCACATAGCAAGTGAAAAAACAGTGAAACGGCTCATGCTTAGTAATGGGCCGTTTCACTGTTTTTTGTGCCTACCCGCGCATTTATTAGCCGGGAATCGAACCCCGAACTTTACAAGGTGGTGCGCATAACATCCCTTCACAGCTTTTGCTGCACTTCTACGGCCGCGCTCGCACGGGCCACGGGGTTTAGTGGGTAGTTTGGCTGAGATCTCCACACGAAGCCCTCCCTGCTGCCCCGCAGCACGGACGGCGAAGTGAATAAAGGCATTCCCCGCGTTAAAAAAAAACATGAGATACAGTATAGGCATCAGACAGACTAAAGATATGATAAATCTTACGTTACGAACATTTTCTGACGGCTAAGGCACCCCTTCGTAACGCCCCATAAGGAACTTCCTTCCAAAAAAGTAAAACGTATAAAAAAGTATTTTTATAAACCACCTCCTTTTTGTAAGTCGGCATAAACTAATCCGGTATTAATATCTATAGCATTGGTATTTAGAGATGTCACGCGTCGCCGTGGTATAGGGCTGTGATCGCTGCGTGAGAGTCGGCGCACCATGGTTTTGCACGACGACGGATAATCCCGAACGGGTGAAAGTAACTCTTTTTTTAATTATTTAAAAAGTATATAAAGTACACAAAAGGTTTTTATTGACAAGTGACATCAGGACATCAAACATTTCAGTCCTACCCGTGACCATGAACGCTGTAAATGGTTCGAAACGTCATGTGATAAAATTTAAAAATAAACCGCGATGAAACCCTTAAAGTTGTTTAATTTAAAAATAATTTTAAAGGTGTTAAAATTTACTTTGCCACGAAATGAATTTCATTCAAGACAGTTGTTTAAATTGGGCTATAGTGCTCTATCAAATGGTATTGTTATTTTAGAAGTTTACAAACTTTTAGGGGGCGATACATTTTTTTCTCTAAAAAGGCGGACCAAAAAAGTTTGGGAACCACCGGCCTATATAGATGTCATGGCTAAAAACGAATCGCGTAGAGAAGATATGGACCTATTTATTTGTAAGTTATTACTCCTGAAAAGACATAACATATCTAGTTTCTTTATTTGTAACTATGCAGTTAGCTCATTGTTAACAGGGTGACGTTATATTTTGGGATCATATAGTAAGAATAAAATATTCTTAAAAATAAATATTAATTTACCACTAGTAAAGTAAAGTAACAGCCTATTTTTATATAGTCCCACTGCTGGGCAAAGGCCTCCTCTAGACAGAGGGTATAGGGCATAGTCCACCACGCGGCCCAAGTGCGGTTTGGCAGACTTCACATATCTCAGAAATATTAGATTATTTAGATATGCAGGTTTCCTCACGATGTTTTCCTTCACCGCAGAGTAAGTGGTAATTCAGCACTTAAAATTGCAATAAGACAATTGACAATTTCATTGGTGCCGGCACCGGGGATCTAACTCAGGTTCGCCTCGAGTAAACAGAATTGAAGGCGAACGCCCGCACACTGAGCTACCACGGCTCCTCGACCTCGACGAAAGACATACAAGTTTATTTTCACAGAAAATTACAAAAACCGACTTAAAACGCCTTAAAAGTGTACTTTACAAACATATCTTCTCCGTTGTTTTGATTTTAAAAACAAACTACTAAAACGATTTTTATAAAAAAACAATTGTAAGATCATTATGGAAGTGTACACTGCTAGATAAAAGAATATTTTTTTTAAATCAGTTCATAAGTTGCAGAGATATGTTGCGAACATTCCTAAGTTTTGTTATCTTTATTGAAAAAAAAAAAAACCGATGAACTTTTTAATTTTATGGGATTTAGGCTGTTACTTTACTTTACTTATGTCTATCGTTATAAAATTAAGATTATGAAAAACGTTACATAATTATATTTTTTTTTTTGAGAGAAACGAACTCTGACTAACGTTTAGTTTGGCGTGATTGATACTTAATTCCAATATCGACAGTAAAATCTTTAAAAGTAAACTACTTCTTGTTTGTACACTTTAATTGTTTAAAAATAACGCTTTATTCACAATGGAATTACCAACAAATACGTAGTTATCTTGTTCTGGAAAGATCCTTGTTATTGCTTATGGCAAAACATCCATTTAACTAAATAACAACTATTAATTAATTATGAAATAGTTAATATAAACATGTCTCCATTACATATAATTCATGTCAATTATACTATATATAATAATAATACCATTATTTTGTTTACAAACATGGTGTTATTATAAATAATCGGTGGCGTCTCTTGGATAACGATCTTCGTTTACTATCGGACCATATCGTGCCTTTGCCGGTAACGAAAATAAACAAGATATTAATTCTTCATGCCAAAATCAATCAAAATATTGTCAACCAAATACGCTACCGTATTGTCTTGATCCAAGGTAAATAAACGAAAAGCTGATAATTCTCTCATGGCTTCAAACGAAACTTTTTGCTTAACTCTTTCAGCGAGTTTGTAGGAGGTAGAGCGTAACATCCTCTCACAGCTTTTACTGCACTTTTACGGCCACGCTTGTCCGGGGAAGTACCACCGCCCTTTATAAAGTTGGCATAAGATAAAGTACGCTGACTTTTGGGGATGCCGGATGGCCATGTCTAGCCGTTTCTTTTTCCACTCCTATCCCCTTGAAAACCCTTAATCCCGGCCCATCCTATGCAATAAACCTATTGTATTCAATTTTTTTAGGTTTACAACGCACTCGCAACTCTCCGGATGTTTCGTGTGTCCATGGGCGTCGGGACCACTTACCATCAGGTGAACCGTCTGCTCGTTTGTCTTCCTTTACATAAAAAAAGTTAAAAGAAGTCCTTATTATATTTGTCGTTATCATAGGGATGCGATTATGACTAGCAACCATTACCTTTTGTTTGGGCAAATATAGTACTTCGGTAATGTATAAGATTGAAAAAAAAGTTTATCGCGTAAAAATAAAGTATGGTTTATTTTAATTTCCCATTTTGCTGAAAATACATTTCTCTTTATTTTTTAAGAATAATTGTCAGTCCCAAACCTTCTTTAGCAACACGTATTATGTTAGAAATCAGCCAGAAAAATGTATCTTGCGAATTGTTATATTTTCGCCGTAAAGTTTATAGTACAATTCCCATAAATAACGTACAATACTTTATAATAAAGTACGGGTGGCAACCCTAATTATCACGTACAAAAAATATTTATTCTTTCTGCACATATACTGCACATAGGCGGACTTAATGCCTAAGCCATTGTCTTCCAGACGACTTTTGCATGGTGCAGAAAAAATTGGGCAAATGCATAAATATATATTGTAATAACATTTAAGACCAAAAAATATAGTAAATCAAATATTATATATACATTTTACTATATGTACAAAAATACATTGGTATAAATTTACATATACATAATATACATAAATATCAGCATTTATCTAGATTCTAGAACAATGAAATTAATCTTATATTAACTTATCAACCTTTTTATAAAAAAAAAAACGATCCGCTAACAATGTAATGTGTTGTTTATCTTAATGTTTATTGATTTTATTTGCCCATAGTAATGTTGATAGTACAATCGTTCCATCGATGGAATCACCTTCGATATCTTCACGGTATATTTACGAACAGTCGACTCAATTTCAAAGACTGCCAACTAGTCATTGAAATGTCGTGATAATGGTAACCGATTTTATCTCTTTATATGTATAATTAATCAGTAGAATCAGTGAAAAAAGTTTAAATTCCTTAAAAGATAATATAACGCATAAAATGCAACGCATAAAATTGTAGCACAAATGCACCAACGTATGTTTGATGGTTATTATTATTTATAAGTTATTGTAAGCATTATAATATCGCATTCTAGTCTAATATCGCTTTTCAAAACAACGTCTTTCTATCTCAAATTTTCTTTAAATAAAGTAATCTTCAGAAGGCTAAAAATGCACTTGCAACCTGTCGGATACTGTGGGTGAGTAGCAACGGTCACCTTAAATTAGGTGAAATAATTGCTTGTTTGCCAATTCCTCTGAATAGAAATAATACAATATAGAAGTCTATTAGTAATTACATTATTTTTTTTTAAATCTTTTTAGTAATTAAAAAGATTCTACACTAATCATAGTCACCCTATCCACCGATAGCAGACGCGTGGCCGCCGCGCGCGCCTTAATAAAAGCTCGTGGCGCCCTCTTCGATTTAGTTCCGGCGCCGCCGCCGTACAGATCGCACGTCTAAACGCCCGTTTGTTTTCAGGGCGCGATGTGCGCGGCGCTCGACATGCTCGCCTCGGAGCCCTACTACCCTCCGTCGGGCTTCATAGAGTACACGCGTCTGTCAAAACCGTCCTTCAAACCGCTACAGCTGACTCTCCGAGCGCCACGTTCGTGCCTGAAGACGCCTGATGAAAGGAAACAGAAGCGCGTCGTGTTCGCTGATGCCCGCGGCTTGGCGTTGGAACAAGTCAAGTTTATGACGGAGCCCTCACACCTACCGCCAGCCTGGACCCTACGCGTCGCCCCGACGGAGAAACAACAGTCGCGGGCTCCTTCTAAACAAGTGCAGCAAGATCCGTGGGTGGCGAAATTCCCCCAACCGGCGGCCGACTACGTAGCGTTCAGACGCCAAGTGACAGACCATCACGTCGCGTTGGAAAATGTCATCATACGTCAAAGAGAGCGCGCGGTCGACGGTACAGTGAAAGTGAGCAATTTGGCCTATACAAAGGAAGTGTTTGTGAGATGCTCAGCGGACGGTTGGGCGACGCACGAGGACACGTACTGCGCTCACGTCAACTCCGCTCCCGCGAGGCCGGGCGCCCCGCCGGCCCACGACACCTTCGCCTTCAGACTGCAGCTGCCAGTACATTCTAGAAGGCTAGACTTCTGCGTCGGCTTCCGCTGCGCCGGCGCGGAGTACTGGGACAGCAATGGCGGCGCCAACTACACTATAGAACGGTCGTCGGCGCGAACGCAGGCGCCATTTTGTGCTAGAATAAGCGGCGGCAACTCCAGGAATGTAGCCGATGGCAGCGCACCTTACTGGTGACCATTTACTTGAAGCTTAGTGGAAAAGTGCCATAGAGTGTTATACTAGTGCTCGAAGCTACACTGAAACAACGAAGCTATTTTTACGGAATTTATAGCCGTTTCTGTCTAAATGACTGAGGATTTTGGCATCTGACTACTCGCGCCGCAAACAAGCTTTAAATTTTTTAGCCGTAATGAAAATAACACGTTAAAGCGTAAGAATAGCTTCGATTAAATTGTGTTCGAGAAGTGTAAACATTTAGTAAAGCAAGATTTTTAATCCGGTGCTGAATGTAGCTGATTTGGGACGTGCAGTCTGGATGACATCAAGGTAGTTATTGCTCGATTTCAGGTTCAATTGTTTGTCTAAGTAGTTAAGTTTTAGCCGAAATTGTTGCTAGACAAACTAAGTTGTATAATCTTGATGTCAGTGTACACATATAGGGACCATGTTTTTTTTAATAAGAGAAAGTTCTAAGGGTTATTCAAATTGCACGAAACGCGGTGAACGTACGGATAACTTTTAACGTTATCTCGGGACACAACGGTCGTAGTAACAGATAGAACTTATTATTAACTAAAACAGAGGTCAGTTGGGTGTAAAATGTTTTTGTTTTCAAAATTTTATCTAACGCGTTGTTGCGGGCCGCTTATAACGTTGCTAATGTTACCATGGCAACGGAGTTACAGGCGTTATCGATTTGAGGTGGATCAATCGATATATATCGACTTTTATTTGAAAAAAAAAATATTTATCATTATTTATGTGGTAATTTTGCAGAACAGGTGCATAAGCGAATTTAAATGTTAGAAAAATTATAAAACTCGGTTTTTGAGAAAGAAAAATAAGTACTTAATAATTCGTATGGACAGTCACTGTTATCGACTTATTATGACACGGATATCCGGGTGGGGGCGGCCCGACTTCACGTGGTACTAATATGTGCCCTACACCAAAATTACAATTTAAAAGCATGGAGTCTAAAGTTGTGATGGGGAAGGATCTTCTGGCGGACACTTGAAATACTTGATTGTTAAGAAATCTAGGTTAGGATGTACTGTCTTTTTAGTATTTTTTTTTCGTTTAGGCGCCTTTTTCATATTTATAATGCAACCAACTTCGAAAGTATTCCGTGTCTTCCAAATTGAAGTGTAGAAATTGCAGCTTGAAATCAGCCGGTCTTGTAATTTTTTTAACGTATGCTGCGGTTTCATAATAATGTTACGATACATAAACGATATAAAAGTAGTTTTTTTACCTCAAAACTTAGCTGCAACGAAGTGTGATGTGATTTTTAATTTCTAATAATAATAATTTGAGAACTACAGGACAATGCCCAAATGTGGTACCAAAAAGTCTTCATCAAGATGAAGTTATATACTAATAATTTTATTTCCATATTTTTAACGACATTATTGCTCCATGGATTTGATTTTTGAACAGGGAATTTAATTTAAAAGTATAAAAGTATGAGATTGGCTTTACCTACACGACGTTTACAGATTTAGAATGCAATAGCAACTATTTTCTATGAATCGATATGATTTTATCGGATATCTCCGAAAGTCGGGGTTTCGTCACGAAAAGAACTTCTGTAGGAGTTAACTAAGTCTAGGCTCAATAACAAAATTTGAACACTATGCAACTTGGTACGATATGTTTTATAAAAATGGTCATTTTCCTTCAAGCTAAATGCTATAATAATCGAAAACGAATTCTGTTAATAATATTAAACACAATCTAAAATATCTTTTGGAATGAAAATTTCGGCCGAGCTGTGTATTGATCAAGCATGTTTTTATTGCGTCCGTTTTAAGCCCGGCCGCACGGTTTCAGAGCAGGAATTCACATAAAATACGTTCCTGTTATATGGAGAGCGAACGGACGTGTGCCGACAGGACGTGTCGGACATTTTGTATGCAAGCGGAGAATTCGGTCTCCCGGGTCCGCCTTTTTTCTGTTTTCGTCTGAATCCGTATTACCGGATTCCGTACGTGCGCGGAAGGGCTTGATAAAGTAATTTAGGGATCTTCAAATTTTGGAGTAAATAATAAACTATATTAGTGTACTACTTGTTATGATTTTTTTAATGGCGAAATATTTCAATTTTTTTTTATTTTATTTAAATCGTTTACTAAGATTTACGCACGTTTTAATAAAAACATATATTAGTGGTAGAGTGTACGGGCGCTCGCTTTTACACCGTTTACTCGAGGCGAACCTGAGTTCGATCCCGGTGCCCGGCACCAATGAAATTTTAAGTTTTTTTTTAATTAGAGAGAGCCTATTCTTACCTCAAAGGCCAGCAACGCTCTGGTGTTGCGGGAGTCCATGGGCGGCGGTAATCCCTTACCACCAGGTGAGCCCCTTGCTCGTTTGCCTCCCTCTCCATAAAAAAATGCAATTTAATTGCTGACTTACCACATGCTCTTTGGTGAAGGAAAATATCGGGAGGAAACCTGCATATCTATAAAATATTTCTGAGATATGTGAAGTCCGGCAATCTGCACTAGGCTGTGTGGTGGACTTTGCCCTATACTCTCGTTCTAGAGGCCTTAGTCCAGCTGTGGGATAGTAAAAAAAAAGACTGTTACTTTTATATATTTTATTGATATATTTTAAATAATATTGTTATCAACGACTACTTTTGTTATCAGTTTGTCGGGTATTCTTTATAAGAAAATATCACGTTTCGATCGAAATATAGCATGATACCATTATCAACAAAATCTTCATGCGTATTTCGTCACAACCATATACTTTTGTTACCTTGGTAATAACGTGAGTAAATATTTAAACAATTATAATAAAGTCGTGGTAAAATAAATAACAGTTTAAAAATAACAAAATGATAACCTAAAAAACATTTTTTTTTAATTATCTCTATAATAGTCTCACAGCCTACGGAAAAATGTGTATGTGGTGCTTCTAGCTCGGGTACACTCGATGCTCCCGAGTTCACCGATCGTTTCTTTCACATCGGAGAGTGACTAATCAGTCTTACGGCCTATGGCAAAATGTGTATGTGGTGCTTCTAGCTCGGGTACACTCGGCGGTCCCAAGTTTACCGATCGAGCCTTTCACCTTATAGCATAACATGTAGCGCGCCAAAAGAAATAGTCACTTCCAAAATATTAATTTTATTGAAATGTGAATCGATATTGTTGCCATGTAAAAACACATTCGTAATGCATTACACAACAGATTATACAAGGCATAATAAACTATAAATAACAACGCGGGTTATTCGGATACTGAGCATCACGATAATCGTGTTAAATATAGTGTTACCACTTTCTTATTATTGTACCCGAGCTCGATTAAATACCATCGCAAAGTTGCCAGAAATAAAAACCAACGTCAGGTTGAAGGTCACTCGTGACAATTATCAGGTGATTGGTGAATCACCAATGATATTAAAGAATAACACTTGGTACTCGTTTGTCATCATATTTATAAAATAAATATTGGGGCGTAGTTTTCAACCAAATTTTCCAATAAATGAAGAATGGCGATTGTGATCAGGCTCTGGTCGGCCCGCCTTCGGTCTCACTACGGCCTGTTTACTCGGATCAACATGAATTACGTAATTTTGTTTTTATTTTAGACTTTACTCAGTGCTGAATCATTATTTATTTTTAATAATATATTTATTCTTCGTATATGTACGCTAGATATAACGTCTTTATATTGAAGGTGGTTCACCAGTTACTCTGTGCGTAACCCTAATTGCCTAATTTGTCATTAATTCTTTTTTATCGATTTTCATAAATATTCACGAATTAGTTTAAATTACATTCAAAGTCAAGTCAATAGAACGTTTTATCCTCAAAATAATGTTTTCTTTTTTTTGCAAAATTAAGCTTAATATGTAGTTGTAAACCCTGGCCGGAATACAACTCGGTCAGAGTTATTTAGGGTGCTTCACCGTGGTTTTCTTTATTGGTTCTTTTTTCAAACTGACATTAAAAGCATCTCGACGGATGTTCTGGTGGAGCTTAAAAAAATATAAAAGTAACGAAATTTGTCGGTTGTCAGTTATTTGATGATTGATGATTTTAAATTGCAAATATTTTTTATAATCTATTGTTTTTTTATGGAAGGAAGACGAACGAGCAGACGGTTCACCTGATGGTAAGTGATCCCGTCGCGAAACAATCGGTCTATTGATTTGAAGGGGATAGGAGTGGGAAAAGAAAAGGGTAGACATGGCCATCCGGCACTGTAATGCATACTTTATTTTATGCAGACTTTATAAAGGGCGGTGGTACTTCCCCGGACGAGCGTGGCCGTAAAAGTGCAGCAAATGGTTATGTTGGTCCTGTTTAAAGGAATAGTTATCAGTCAGTTGGTCCTGTTTAGTTGTAATAAAACGAGTTGTTTATTAGTGGTTTTTAATTCGGGAAAAAAGCTTTTCTCTGCAAAAGAAGCATACAAATAGCGCATTTTATTGCAACAGCTGTTTATTGATGGAAATGAAGAAAAAAAAAGCTTTTTTGCCTTTTTTGTTAGGTTTTAAATCAATATTTACTTAAAGTTACAACTTATTTGAATAAACTTATTTAATTAAATATATATTTTTC
Source organism: Graphium colonna (assembly GCA_025505425.1). Classification (NCBI taxonomy): domain Eukaryota; kingdom Metazoa; phylum Arthropoda; class Insecta; order Lepidoptera; family Papilionidae; genus Graphium; species Graphium colonna. Next base: position 4,569 of record JAOCPS010131365.1, on the reverse strand, counting down.
AATTTTAATTAAAAAAATACCGAAGAGATTAATTATTTCTTTTTCATGTTATGTTAAAAAATAAATTACAATATGATTGGTATATTAAGAGCTGTGGAGGTGGTAGAGCATAACATCTTTTCGCATTTGCTGCACTTTTACGGCCACGCTCGTCCGGGGAAGTACTACTGCCCTTTATAAAGCCGCGCATACTTTATAAAATAAAGTATGCGCGACTTTTGGGGTTGCCAGATAGACATTTCTACCCTATTGTCCCACTCCTTTCACTTCTACGTTCTTTAATCCCGATCCCGTCCTGCCCAACAAACCTATTTTATCCGATTTCCCAGGTTGATAACGCACTCGCGTCGCTCTGGATGTTGTGTGTCTACAGCTGACGGGATCTGGCTGCTCGTTGGTCGTTCTTTCGATAAAAAAATATTAATCTATGTTAACATCATTACACAATATAAATGTATATATGTAACTCATTTACACAATATTAATATTATTCCTAAATTCAATTTTAGACAAAGGCTTTATAGATCTGCGCATCAGTCCCAGAATGAGACTAATTGAAACGAATCAAGGAATGCAGCGACTTATAGCCGAAATAACGGACTACCCTCAGGCGAATATTACGTAGTAAGTATGAATATTATAGAATACTATTGAACCTTTCACAGCTTTTGCTGCGCTTTCACGGCCACGCTCGTCCGGGGAAGTACTACCGCTTTTTATAAAGTCGGCATAAAATAATGTATGCATCATGGGATACCGGATGGCCATGTCTACCCTTTTCTTTTCCCACTCCTACCCTTAATCCCGACCCATCCTATCCAATAAACCTATTGTATTCTATTTCCCAGGTAGACAACGCACTCGCAACTATCCAGATGTTGCGTCCATGAGCGACGGGATCACTTACCATCAGGTGAACCGTCTGCTCGTTTGTCTTCTTTCCATACAAAAAATATTCTCATAGAAATAACAAAAAACCGGTTGCCGAATATACTTTCGGATTGTTCCATAAAGGACAATGCCCATTTTACATACCGTACCAAGTTGCATCATGTTCAAACTTGTTTTTTTAGCCTTGACTTATTATATCAACTCCTCCAGTAGTTTTTTTCATAAAGAAAGTTCAGGTTTCAGAGATATTTGAGAAAATCGGAAAATCGATTCATAGAAAATAGTTTCTATTGCATTTTACATCTCTGGCCGATTGCGTGAACATCATGTGTCTTAAGCAAATCCCATAACTTCATATTTTAATGTATAAATGTATGGAGTGTAATGTAGTAAAAAAATATGGAAATAATTACTATATAGTTTTGATCTTGATGCATGAGACTTTTTGGTGCGGCTTTTGGGCATTGTCCATTGTTATTGAGGTGGTAGAGCATAACATCTCATAGCTTTTGTTGTACATATACAGCTAAGCTTGCCCGAGGAATTGCCACCGCCATTTACAAAATCGGTATAATGTTTGCATGACTTCTGGGGTTGCATGGCCATTTCTACCCCTTTTTCTCCCATTTTTTCCCCCTCCAAATCCTTTATCCTACCCAATAAACCTTTTCTATCCAAAATTCCAGGTTGACAACGCACTCGCGACTCCCCGGATGTTGTATGTGTCTATGGCGTATTTTCTGTGAAAATAATATTTGGTTTAATATAATCTGCATATAGTAGACAACATTTAAATACATTTTGTAACGATTACAGCTTTCGCGATGACAAGGAGATATCACTGATTAATAAAAAATACACTCCAAAAAGAACTGACTCGGGGGCAATATGGCTGACCATAAGACCCTTGACGGTGGACGATACTGCAAACTATACGATTGTGACATCGAATCAATACATTACGAAGAATGTAACATTTGATTTGCGTGTCAGAGGTAAATTATTATCATACATATACAGGATCACCTTCAATATTTTAAGACGTTATGTTAGGGGATCATATATGAAGAATAAAATATTATTAAAAATAAATATCGATTTCCCACTGAGTAAACATAATAAAGTTGAAAAAAATTATTACGTATTTCATGCTCATCCTAGCGGAAAAGCGTAGCCGGAGCGAGACGGGGTCGACGGCCCCGCGTCGCAGCTGATCACAGCCGCCACACTTCAATGATTTATTGGAAAATTTGGGCTTATAATATGCCCCTAATTTTATTACATAAATATGATGGCAATCGGGTACCGAGTGTTATTCTTTAATATCGTTGGTGACTCACCAATCAAGTTTTGTACTTATAGAAATTGCTTAGTTATAAATATGAATATTTAAACTATTATATATTACCAATAATATGTATCTATTATACCAATAATCTGGTACAGCATATATTTTCTTGCGACACTTATCAAAATTTCCACATCGTCTCTAATACTTGGTTTAAAACAAACACATTCAAAAACATTAACTAACACACATCCTAGCGGACACGACACGAACGGCCACTTCTTCAGGTCGATGAACTGCGCCAACTGGCCATATGTTTGCCGGTATTGTGTCCACAGTTCATTTATTTCTTAGAAAATTTAGTCCAAAACTATTATTACCCAATTTTATTACATATTTATGATATTAATCGAATACTGATCGATATATCTAAATCGATTTTATATCGTTAGTCACTCTGTATAAGAAAACCTCTGTAGATTTTTGTTAAACAAGTATATAAATAAAATAAAGCGAGTCAAGCAAGAGGTGATCGGACCCTTTCCTTTGAATTTTGATAGGTAAAGCTGAGTTGTTACCTTTTTCTAATATTTTTGATTATTTTGCAAACAGCATCTCCAGTTATCGATTTTGGGCCGGACACAGATATGAAATATGTGATAGGTACAGATGCAAATATCAAGTGTAAAGCAAAAGGTTACCCCAAGCCCGACATTAAATGGATTTTTACCACCAACGATGGCCAAGAACAAATATTGGAGGTAATGTATTTATACTTTAAACATATAGAAAATTTGAGTATGAAATTGCAGTTTAGTACCAAAGGTTTCAAACACTTTTTGTCACCAGTAAACAAATTGATTTAATCAAAGTATTTACTCCTATTGTCTATAAAGGACAATGCCCAAAAGCAGTACCAAAGGGTCTCATGCATTAAGATAAAATATAGTAATTATGTATATAATTTTATACGACTTTATTCTCCATGGGATTTATTTAACTATAGGGAATTTTATTTAAAGTATGAAAGTATGAAATTTGCTTTACATACATGACGTTTACACAATCGGTCATAGATATGTAGAATGCAATAGACACTGTGTTCTATGAATCGACTTTTCGATTTTGTCAAATATCTCCGAAACCCTCTTCTTTACGAAAAGAACTTTTGTTGGAGTTAATATAATAAGTCTAGTCCCTAAAAAACTTATGCAGCTTGGCACGGGATGGAATATAAAAATTTGCCCTTTAGAATGTAGTTTTTATCGTGTTAAAATGCTTCATTTTGGAATATCTTACCATGCAGGTTTAATATTAAATTAAAGTGGCCAGTACCCTAAAACTGCACTTTCATATTTAAACCCAGGACGACAAGTAAGAAATTATTTTTTTTGTTTTTAAATTGTTTACAAAATTAATACTAAAAGGTCGTACAGCCAAATGGGAAGTCGCAGAAACAATGTCTCATATACTATACATTTATTAATACCAAAATCTCATTCAGCCATCAAAAACCGTGGAGACGTTAACAACGATGACGTCATACGTGTCCATACCAGTGCACGAATCTGGGACCATCATATGTCAGGCGTCAAATACAATCAACAAAGCTGTAAAGGAAACGAAGGAGTCTAGAAAGTTCCTGGTATACGAAATGTCTAACGGCTTCGGAATAAAGCGCAGCGACAAGACCTGGTTCCATCAAAACCAGGACGTGGTCCTCACATGCGTCGCCTCCATATACGACTTCGACAACTTGACATGGACCAGGGCTGATGAGAACGAGTTCCTCGAGAATGGTGAGATTAAAATAATCTGTACATATGTATCTAAGCAACTAGCGTTAATATTCATCGGACCAAAGGATAATGCCGAGAAGCCCCAAAAGCGGCACCAGAAATTCTCATGCGTCAAGATCAAAATTATGTAGTAATTAATTCCATATTTTTTGATTATATATTTAATATTCAAACCCGGAATTTAATTAAAAGTATTAGAGTATGAATTATGTTTTAAATGCATGATTATTACACAATCTGTGATGGTGATGTAGAATGCAATAGAAACAATTTTTCGATTCTATCAAATACCGGAGGTACCAGGGGTTTCTTTACGAATACAAATTCTGTAGGAGCTAATAAAGTTAAGTCTCCTAAAAAAATTTAAACTTGATGCAACATGGTACCGTATAAAATTGGCATCACGACATTGTTCCCTTGCGGATTGAACCAACTACCTCCGGTTTATAATGCTACGGAGGCAAAGAAATACCAACAACTTACATATAAATGCTTATTTTTTTCATAATAATTACTTCCAGGTGGTAGAGCATAACATCCTTTCACAGCTTTTGCTGCACTTTTAAGGCCACGCTCGTCCGGGGAAGTACC
>JAOCPS010131149.1:0-15033 GCA_025505425.1 Graphium colonna | reverse complement strand
ATCAATTTTTAATTACAGATTAAACAGCGACAGTTTATAAAATAAATAACTTTTTTCAGCATCTCATAAATATTTAAAATATTATTTTCTGATAGGATATTTTATAAGACGATTTCGATTAAAAACAGAGTAAATATTTTGAAATACGTTTTTATAAAGTGCAGTGCAATTAAAAGTATTTTGTGCTTCAGAATACTTAAAATATATTTTTTTTTTAAAAAATGCGAAATAATGTCTCATGTGAAAATCTTTATTATAATGGCAAATTACCGTTATTGTAAATAAATTATATTATTGTAAATAAATATATTAATAATGCTCAAAAAAGTTTGTTAAAGTGGTTGTTTGGTTGGGGTCAACTCATTAACAAATATTTAATGATCTTCTATTGAACAAAGTTTATACAGGGCGACTGTAGAGTCACTTTCAATAATTTAAAATGTTATATGTGATGATCATATATGAATAAAGATATAAAAATAAACATTGATTTACCATTGAGTAAACATAATCTTAAGTTAATAAAATTATTACGTAATTCGTCCTCATCTGAGCGGATAAGGGGAGTTCGACGGCCTCGCGCGTACCAGCGGATCACAGCCGCACACTTCATTAATTTATTGGAAAATTTGGGCTTAAACTATGCCCCTAATTTTATTACATAAATATGATGACATTCGAGTATCGAGTGCACTCCTTTAATGTTGTTGTTGACTCATTTTCGGAACAATTAAGTTTTTAAATGACTTAAATAAGATAGTTCTAGTTGTGAAATAGCATTTGTTTCTAAAAATCAAGCTATTTTTCTATTTATTAAATAAGAATTACTATTTAGACCTGTGGAGCTTTACCATCCATTAAAAAATCCCGTGCCGAAATCATGTCAGCATCAGGATTATCAGGATCAATAGTTTTCTGTTAAACTCTGCCTGTTATTAGAGTAAAATATGATGAAATTAGGTCGTTAGCTATGAGTGATGCATGTCTCAAGTAAATACAAATATTTATAAACTATTATAACCTACTTTTTGATGAGTTTTCTTAACAAATTAGAAACAAATTGTGATAAAAATGGCACTAAACTGCCATATGTGACATCAAAACCTTATGAATTGTCAATGTTAAAAATCCAATATTAAGAGAAATTTAAATTATTTAATTTAAGTTAAAACCGCATTGTATTCAAAAGCTATGTATTCCATGGTAATTAAAAATTAGTGTGACCACAACGTAAAACATTACTGAACTAGTTTGCTCCCTGCAGTTTTATCTGCGTAATTTTTTGCTATATTTCTCATTGGTGATCAGATCCTATAGATCATATCGTAATGTTAGCTTAAGACCTTCCTCAATAAATGGGCTATCCAAATATAAAATAATATTTTCAAATTATTATTATTATTATTTTTTCAGATCATGTTCAAACAAACTCTACAGCTTCATATATTATTTTTTTAAAGGAGTTAGCTTTTCCAATACTTTTCTTTCGTTATTTCCAATGTTTTTATCTTACCTATGTTCCGTTGCTAACCATCTAATAAGTCCTGATGACAGGCGGTACTGTCTTGCACTCCTTCTGGTCTAATGTCTCATCAATGACTGGTCGGTAGGAGAGCTTTGTTGCGCCAGTTTCAGTGTCGGTTTCGGCAAGAGTGTGCTTCCTCCAATGCTGCTCGAACGGCAGTTTGGTCTGTTTAAATAATCAACATTTAAGAGATTAATATGAAAAATACTAAACAGAGTAATTCATTTTAGTAAATATTTTACTTTTTCTGATAGGCAGGTTTCGCCATGTGGTTTTCCATAAGGCGCTAAATAAGCAATTGAAAAGAGACATCTGGACCCTAATAATTAGAGGACATATTATGCTTATATAAGGGAAGTAGCAAGGAAGTGCTAGATGTGGTATATAAACAATCAAACCTGTCCATCAAGTGGTTTGGAATAATCATATTCATCGCGACGTGTCTTGAAGTCCTCTCTGGCATGCGCACCGCGCGACTCCTCCCTCGCTAAGGCACCTTCGACGATCTGCACAGAGTTGATGAGCAGGTTCTGCAGTTCCAATGTCTCCACTAAGTCCGAGTTCCAGATCATAGAACGGTCCGACACGCGCACGTCCTTGATTTGCTTGTAGATATCGTGGATTTGACGATGGCCTGTATAATTCATAGATATTCTTAGCAGTAATATCTTATAATGTTACCGATAACTTAATAATTATTTCTAAGACTTACGCGAATATTCGACATTTTAAATTAAACAACTTTACGGATTTTATACGTTTACAGCGTTCATAGTCACGGGTAGGACTGAGGTGTTTGATGTCCTGATGTCACTTGTCAATCCTACATACCTTTGCTTTGAATATTAATTTTTCATTCGATCTACGCAGTAACTACTTATAGTGTTTTTAGGTCTTGCAGTGTTGTGTTTATTTCTTGACTTGATTTTATTTATAATTGGATCCCAAACAGGTGGTAGCATCCAACCATCCTCTCTATTGTAATTTGGATGTTTTTGATTTCAATAGCCTCGCGAATCATTCTAGGCTGGAATCGGTGTTTTTGCGAGGATTTTTAGCCTATCAAACCTGATGTAATGGTTGGGCTTTTTGATAGTGTTTTCACAAACCAGACTGCAGACTTATTTTGCCTATTATTTTTAAATTAATTCTGCCACTATATTTGACAATCATTTCATATTTATCATGCTTTGTTGGAAAATATTTACCATTATACTGTTTGTAATTAGTCTGTTAGGTCTAGAGCAAATATTTTAATTAATGGGGCAAGATGTACGCATGTGTTACAAAAATCCATAATCAATATTAAGTTTTCCATTTGGCCAATTTAAAAACAAAATTAAAAATACATTTTTAAGTAAAAATATTTAGCTTTTTATTTGTTATACCTTCTTCGAGCGTGCTCTTCTGCCGGAAGACGGCGGCGTTCTTCTGCATGCACCTCTGCATGCGCAGGCGCAAGTCAGCCGTTGAGATCGAGCCGTTCGAGTATCGCACGCTGTCCAGGTTCGCAATGCTCGTCTCCCCAGTTGTCTGAAAACAATTGGAAATGTTTATCATTAACGGATGGATGATTCCAGGAAACGTTAAATATACGTAGTTTAATAAAATAAAAAAAAATATATATGGAACCTTTGTGTGTTAAATTGTTTTAAAGTTTGTTGTTACAATATTAATAATGTAATAAAGATTTTAAGATATTGAATAGTTTGCAACAGCTTGTTTTAGGTACAATAAATGAAACATTAATTTGTATTACATACTATAATTGAAAATAAATAATATTAGTCCCACTGGGTTTCTGATGCCGGTTCTCAACTTCTCGGACCAGTTGGCTTTAATTTTGAAGCCACTGGTAGTAATTTTGACAATCAATGAGAAGTTTGAATAAAGACATTTCATTTCTTTAGGTGGGCACCTTGCCAAGTGATATTACAATTTACATTTATTATATACATCACAAGAGGTATTTTAGTGCTAATATTAGTATCTTCTGATTTATGAATGTTTCGTTTAAGATGTATAATTTACACCTTGTGAGAGGGACTCCAATTAAGGGGCTATGCAATACATATAGCGATTATATTATTTTGATTATATCATTAATGATAGTTAAAATACCCCATTTGAAAATAAATAATTTTTCGTTGCTTCTGCATCAACCACCAATTCGTGAAAATAATCTTTGATAATGGGTACTTCGTCGTTTTGAATGTACACGACAAATATCTAATATAAAACTTTTATCACTTTATGCTAATACGATAACTTGGAAAAGGTCAGACCTACAGCCACAATATTACTTTACTTACATCTAGTTTCGTAGATAACTAATCATATTCAAATAATTTTCCTAATGCACTTTCGTTTCGATAAATTATTTAATTATTTCAAAGAAATTAATCTGACATAATTAATAAGTTGAACAATAATAATTAAAATTTAATAAAGAATATCAAAATATCTGATAAATAGATCCGTTATATATCAGACATGCTGATATTCTTTAGAATATATGATATACTATAGAAAATTTACAATGCGCCACAGCTGTGGTGTATTGAATACTTGGTGCTTCAAAAATATTTTTGTCACCAAAACAGAGCGCAAATTGTACAAAGATCACCTCATTATGATAAAAAGAACATTAATTTGATACAATATGCACTGATTTTCAAATTAACTAATAAACACGCGTAATGTTTGACATCTTTGCATGACAAATTATTTATTATCGTTTTATTAGTTACGAACTTTATGACTACGGTATCTTATTACTTTATAGGGGGTATAATTAAAAAAGATAGTATGTTGATATTTTTCGGTTTCATCCCCGAAATTTTTCTCCGTTTTGCAACATTTCTCATTACTGCTACGCTTCTATTGGCCATAGCCTCCTCCAATGCATGAGCACAGGATTTTTCAATTCGGACCCGTAACTCTTCAAATTAGTGCAAAAAACAAATAAACTGTTCAGCCTTATAATATTTGTATAGATACATTCCGATTTACTTATCGCTTGATTGACGTCAATTACGATTTTACATTTTCTGATGTTATATCCAAATTTATATTCTTTAAATATATAAGCAGAATTAATACCAAACTCTTCTTTAAAATCGTTAATAACTCCCCAGTTACTATATATATAATATATTTACTTGATGAATCATTTAGTATATAATTTACTAAGTCTATTTTATAAGACAATTAATATGTAATAGAAATATTATAAAACCTTGCAGGTTTAAGAAGCGTGTATTATTTATTGATAAAGTACATGCAAGTATTTTTATTGTGAAAAGTTGACTAAGTTAAATCGTCATTGATTGATATCTAGAATACCCGAAAAGTATATAGTCATTAGATAAAATAGGTTAGTAAATGGTAGAAATGGCAATCTGACAAACTAGATTCAGGTATTGTGTTAGATGCTGGCTCATCGAGAGGTAGTACCTTACTATCTGTTATGAAAGCAATGTAAAGTTTCACTTCAATTGCATATTATTACTTCTAAATACTGGTACTGGAACTGGTCTGTTCGTCCCGAATCTTAGTAAAGCAAATTTTCTTAGTTTGTTTTTGAAGTATGTCGTTAGCGCATGTTGAATTTGCTGTTTATAAAGCGTATGCTCATTGTTGTTTTTGTTAAACCAGTCACTTAGTCAGACATATTTCAATGATTTATGACACAACTTGTATAACCTTATTCATATAATAATTTACAATATTGTCTATCCATATGAGTGATGAAAGTTCCTTTTATCCATTTTAATGGCCAGATTTGGTGTAGGTGACCTGTTTGTTTAGTTTGTTTCTATGTTCTTTGGTACCGGTAGCAGAGTACCGACCTCGTGGAGGGGCGGCTGCGCGTCGCCGGGGCGGCTGTTCTCGGCCACGGTGAGTGCGCATGCGCGGCCGAACACCACGATGTCCAGCAGCGAGTTGGCGCCCAGCCGGTTGGCGCCGTGCACCGACGCGCACGACGCCTCGCCCGCAGCCAGCAGGCCCGGGACCACGCGGTCCACGCCGTTCGAGTGCGTTATCACCTACGGATTATTTAAAAATTAACAGCTCTACACAGAGGGTATCGGGCATAGCCCTCCACACGGCTCTGGTGCGGATTGGCGGACTTTACATATATTAAAAATATTATATCTTAGCTATGCTGGTTACGTCAGCTTGTTGTCCTTCAGCACAGAACACGTGATAAATCGGCACTCAAAAATCTTATTACAAAATTAACTATTTAATTGATACTGGCGATAGGTACTGAACTCAGGTTTGCCTCAAGCAAACAGATTAAAAGCGAGCACCCGGTTAATAAGCTACCATAGCTTTCAAAGGATGCTTGCATAGGGCTCTCAGATAGACAGATAGTCTTTATTTTTTTTTATTGAGAAAGAGGCAAACGAGCAGGCAGCTCACCTGATGTTAAGTGATCACCGCCGCCCATGAACTCCCGCAACACCAGAGGAGTTACAAGAGCATTGCAATTTTTAACCAATTCAAAAAAGAAAAGTTTCAAACTTAATTCGATATGTTTAATAGCCTTTGATTTTTTTTTTGTTGAAAAGAGAGTACTGTTAAAGACTTGTCATTGATATAGAATCTCAAATAAAAGTCACAATCAAATTGCCCTTAATGTTATGTATAAAGTTACGTACGACATTGAACCGCAGACATTTTGAAGACATTAGTTATGGTTTTTAATATAGCAATGGCTATCGCATATATTTTTGTGAAAAACACTTAACTTATAGACAGACTTTTTTTATATTAAATAAAGTTTTAAAACCTAATGCTAAAAAACACGACAAATGTATTGAATTCAATAAGCAAGTTTTATGTGAACAAACTTTAAAAAACTGTCAAGTGGAGATGTATTACAACAGTATAGCTGCTAGCGAAACACTTCCTCTGCACATTACATAATACATTTGACCTCATATCTCTAAACTCCTTCTTAGAGACATGAGGTCAAATGTAAATTTAATATTATAAAAATATTTTTATTATTTTTCTTCAATATCTGGCACACAGCAATTAAGCATTTAAAATTGCAATTAACATAAGTGATTTTGTATTTAGATTTACTTGAGTATATTAAATTTCGAACGAGTACTCGGCCACTAACCTACCACAACTCTTATGTTCTACACTAAATAAAATTTGAATATTTATTAATCTTACCTCTCCACGGAAGTTAGTGGGTGTGCCTCCCATATTATAATGTACAGTTGGCAACACAGGTATCGGTTCCTTGGTTACATCGACGCCGGCGAAGATCATGGCCGTCTCCGAAATGCCTGGTAATCTCTGTTTCAGCTGTTCAGGGGGCAAGTGGTGCAGTTGTAAGTGCACATGGTCCTTTTCTGGTCCGCAACCACGACCTAAGATATAAATGTAATTTATGAGGATTAAAAATTATTTTGATTCAGCTGTACAATCGGAGAATATCTGTACTAACTTTTACAATTTTATTCGAAAGGCTAGTTTTTTAAACTATAAAAGGAACTCTCTTAAAACTTTCAACAAAAAATTATGAAGGAGTTTTTGTCTGTGTGTATGTGTGTGTGTCAATGTAATTTAAGTCAGTGTAACAACTTTCTAAAATGTTTTTCATATCTCTTGTTATTTGTCTTTAATTGAGCCAAATTACTATCGTATTTTTTTTCTTAATGATATTTGCTTGATCAACAAATATCAGAGAAAAGTCCAGATGTTTGTTATATGTATATGTATTAACAACTTTTAAATAATTTAATATGAATTTAAATAAAACAGATAACTATTTCAAAACTAAATAATACTTTATAAAAATGAGAATAGAAAAAGACTATTGTGCTTTATATTTAAATGGCCCCAGATTTAAAAGAATGTTTATGTTTAGGTTGTTACATACATCTGATTATAGGAATATAATTATCATCTTGTTCAATGATGAATTTGAACCTAAGTTTGCCATTTTCGAGGTGTAAAAATTATACAAGTACAATTTTTACAAACAAAACAAAATTTTCAAAACAAACCCTAAAGTTGAGTCTCGGTTGCATATGTGTGTGATTGTACATTTGGATTTCTTGCAGGAGAACAGCCACGTCATATTGACCATTGATGATTCATATCTCATATAGTTTCTCTTCCATAGATAGCATTAGGTCAATTTACTGATAAAAACATTATTAACTTTTCTCCTTTAACATAATGTAATGGCTACATATATTGTATCTTTTTGACCTTCATAAATAAATTATAATAAAAAATGGAAATAATCACCTTCCATAATCTCGACCGTCATAGCTCTTGATACGACGTCACGACTGGCAAGATCTTTGGCGACGGGCGCGTATCGCTCCATGAAACGCTCTCCTTTCGCATTCACCAAGAAACCTCCCTCGCCTCTACAGCCCTCTGTCATCAGACATCCGGCGCCATAGATACCTGGTCGCCATGAAATAAATCACTGTTTATATGTATTTTCCTTATATTGCAATCATTTACATAATAAAATAATTATTGATTAACATGGTTACTGGTGAGTCACTAATATTATTTATATTAAAGGGGAGCGCTAGGTAATCGGTTGTCATCATATTTATGTAATAAAATTAGGGATATAGTATTGGCAAATTTTCTAATAAATAATGAAGAGTGAATACGTCCCGGTAGCAAAAATATGGTCAATTGGCGCATTATTAATATTTACTTTTATTCTACATAAAACATCCTCAAATATTGAAAATGACACACCAATTATCCTGTATATGATAAAATTAATATATATTTTTACACTATTAATTCTGTTGCGAAAAATTTTTTTAATTTTACTTCTTAAAAATCAATTGTCAAATATTTTTACCTTCTTTGATTTTTGTAGTAGGATAGTGCCTATTACAACCTCATTCATATTAAATTCAACAACACAATAGAATATATTTAGTAATTTTAACGACAAACAGGAAATTCAAGCATTTTTGACTAATGACTTAACCAGATATGAAGAGTCTACAATTATTTTTAATACTGTTATTTAATGCATAAAATGTTTTATATAATATTTGAGTATTATTAATTCTTAATGCATCAGAATAAAGGATATGTTTGTGTTTCTGGAAAATAGTCCAAAATCCATAGGGTTCTTTAAGTTAATGGTGAAAGGGTCAAATCCTCAAAAGATAGTCCCATGCATAAATGGATGCAAGATGCATAAAATTTTTTCATTAATTAGTACAAGGAATGTGGGTAGTTGTAGCCAATTGTGCAATCCAATTTAAAATAAAATAAAAATACATATCATAAGGTGTATAAAGGTATACCTGTAGGATGGAACTGCACAAATTCCATGTCTTCGTTCTGTAGGCCAGCACGGGCCGCCATTGCTGTGCCGTCACCTGTGCAAGTGTGAGCTGAAGTGCAGCTGAAGTAAGAGCGCCCAGTTCCACCTGTTGCCAAGATTGTGTTCTTGGCTTGGAATCTGATAATACAGAAATAGCATAATGTTAGTCTTATATATACACACAAATATACTCATTGCAGAATTTTAATAGTGAGATTTAGGTAATACTTGAGCTACCACTACATGTTCATTTGTGTCAACACTATAACAGTTGTATAAACTTAATAACATTTATTGTCTGATTTAAAAACTTTTTGTTAAATGTTTCAACATTAACAATGGTCAAATGCACCAATATATAATATTAATACTTTGTATATGCTGTACTTATTGCATATTCTATAGATTAGATTTATACATACATCTTACAAGATTATTTGCACGGAAAAGTACAAAACAGACTTCAAATACCTTAGATATGTACTTTCGTGGCATAATTTTGTTATTTTGATTTAAAAAACCGCAATCAATTACTATGAAAATATCAATATCAGATAAAAGAAATTTTTAGAATGAATTCATAAAAGACAGAGTTATGCTCAAACATACATAACGAAAACCACAGATATACTGAAATTGAGAACCTCCTCCTTTTTTGATGTCAGTTAAAAAATCAAATCAAGTTTTATTGTAGTCGCTGTTCAGGCCATCAATTTACCTATGAAGAGTTCCATCTTCAAGATTCAGAGCAATACACCCCTTGCAAACACCATCTTCCATCAAAAGGTCCAGAGCAAAATACTCGATGAAGTATTCACAGTCATATCTCAAGGATTGACCATAAAGAGTGTGGAGAAGGGAATGTCCAGTTCTGATAAAAAAACCAACATATTTACATATTACAAATGATTAATAAATTAATATATGCAACAGACGGGTTTACATAATTACTCATTTCTATTTAAGGAAATAATTACAGGTAATATTATACTTATTAACCATTTTAAAATAAAATGTGTCTGCTACATTATAACTACTATAGTTATAATATGGTAGACACATACACAGATGAGGAAGATACAATATAATGAATGACTTGATTTAAATTGTTATGAGGTAAATCCAACAAAATCTATTAAGCACTTGAACAATCAGCTCTTTTTAGTTGATAATGAGGACTCTTTAAAATTTCTAATTTAAAATTGTATTGGATATATTAATCTATGATTATAAAAAAATATCACTAATGATAGAGAGGTAACATTGTAAAATAAATTTATTAAAATGTCATTGTGTTTACCTGTCAGCTACAGCACAGCATCTATGTGCCTGGCCACCTTTACCAAACTTCAATGATTGTCCTCCAAAAGCTCTTTGATATATTCTACCTTCGGGTGTGCGGGAGAAAGGCATTCCATAGTTATCAAGCTCAATTACAGCGTGTGGTGCTTCTCTGGTCATATAGTGAATAGCATCCTAGTGAAGGAAACCTATTTTAATAAAAGTTGATTTCCAAATTTTCTTTAATATTTTTATATATTTTAATAATTAAGACAAAAATTATTTTTCTTAACTTTAAAGTGATTACAAAAAAATTATATGTACATAATATATTTGTAATTAATTGAAAGATCACAGGAAATATTTATACATAATGAATATTTAGGGTTACAATTATATTTTTAATTAAAAACGTTGACAAAATATTAGTAGTATTATTATATTAGCATGTATAATTATTAAAAAAATATATAAGCAGACAAAAATATTTGCCTGCTAAAACTAATATTATTTATGAAAAGATGTCTAATATGAGGTTACCAACTACCAATTATAAATAAACACAAGTTTAAAATAACATCAAAATATTATTTCATTTAACCCTTTGTCTTCTTAAATAAAGATATCGCATAAATTTGTATTTATTTTGTCATAATAAATAAATTAGCTATTCAGCAAAAGTTGAAAGTAAAATTAAATATATATTAACAATTATAACATACCTGGTCCCCAAGCCAATCAGAACCCTTTACAGTATCATACATATGCCATAGCCAACTGTCTTCTTCCATGTTTCCTAAAATTAAATGTTTATTACACAACATATTCAATCAATCACCAGAATACATAATGTTCTAAACAGGAATATTTTATAGGTTAGTATCATGTTAGTATATATGCATTTGTATGAAATATCTTTCTTCCCACATCCTAACGACAATGCCCATTTTTATATGGCATATAGTATCAACTTGCATCAAGTTCAAACTGTTTTTGAGGCTAGACTTATGATATTAAGTCATACAGAAGATATTATTGCAAAGTAAACCTGGGTTTTGAAGATATTTGATAAAATTGATAAATTGATTTGTAGAAAATAGTTTCTAATGCATTTTACATCTCTATATACATAACATTTACACAGTCGGTCACTGTGAAAATGTCATGTAAAGCAAAATAAATGTACTTTAAATTCCCTGCTGTTTGAAAATCAAATCCATGGAGCATAAAGTCATAAAAATATGGATATAATAACTATATAATTTTGATCTTGATGCATGACACTTTTTGGGTTGAGTTTGTGAGTTATTTATAATTAATTAAATTGATTTGATTAAATGTTGCATACAGAAATATAAATGAACAAACAAGATATGTTTATATATCTTAAGTAGAGTTAATTCCAAAATATTTGTATAACAAGGTTATTTTCAATGAAAATTGCAAAAACTGACTTTATACAGCTTAAAAGTGTACTTTTGGAACAGATTGATTTCTGTAATTTTTATTTAAAAGCAACATATTGGATTGATTTTTAAAAAAAATATGGGGACTTCTTTAAAAATAGGATATAAAGTATGCCTTAAAATAAACATGATGAAACAGAAGTTATTTAAATACCTAATGCAGCATTAATTCCACCCTGGGCAGCAACAGTATGAGATCTAGTTGGAAATAACTTTGTGACCACAGCAGTTTTAAACCCTTCTTGAACAAGACCAAAAGCTGCCCGTAGACCTGCACCACCAGCACCAATTACTAGGGCATCATGTTGATGGTCTATAACTGTGTATGCCTTTGACATATTTGAATTGGCAGAACCATCTTTTGCAGGCTTAGCACCCCCAACAGATAAATGGAGGTTCCTATAAAGGTATGTGGCCTGAAATACCAAATGTATTGTCAAATTTAGAATATTTAGAGTCGACGGATAAATTACAGTAGTATAAAATTTCAATATTTTGGAGATTTATAAGATTTTAAGCAACTACGCAAAATCTTGTAATGATGATCGTAAAATTGCATGAAGTAATAAGTAATGAGCTGATCGATATAACCGGTTTATTTATAAAGATGAAAGGGCATTATAATGATATTCAGAAACGTTTAAAATAAAACTGTAAATGGGCAAAAATTTCACAACATTTTGTTGACTACCTGTGGACAATTTTGTGGCACAGTTACATAACAAATGTTATATTGAACATAGATTTTGGCATACAAACCAGCGAAGCAGGGCTTCGGGAAACAGCTGCTTTCATTAATGCGCTCATGATGGAACTCTCTGTCCGCACCGGAGCACAATAAAATATGTTATATTTTAGATCACCACGAAATGCATCCACACACCCGCTTAATCTGTGACAAATCTGGAAACTGCCAGCCAATGCCAATCTGCTGCCAAATCAAAACAGACAGATAGTGATAGAATTTTATAATATCGATATTTTTCAAGAAGTGTTTCTGTTTTTCGTTGATGTAGACAAGCGTTTATTACTTCTACGTGTACAACTTTGTTAATTTTAATAATATTTTTTTGTATTCACTACTATATATTGTTTTCAATAATGAAAAATTAAACTTCGCCTTTTATACCGTGACGCCCGCAAGATAATAATACTAGCGCGAAGTGTGGCACGAAGATAACATGGAAAATTTTGTAAAATAATTAAATACAATACGACAGCCAAATACTTCCTGTCAAACTGAATGCTCAAGCTTTAAAGCAAAATTGATTGATATATATTAATATCGATATCGGTAGATTAGTACGGATGATAGCCGAAAAGCGCACATGTGCGTCAGAAATTTTTATTTTAGTTGTGTGTATACGTTTATTTAAATAAGCCCTAAGCTAATATGTTAATTAATTTAAATTAGGAGTTCTTTGTCTGTAATTTTCACCAAATACTGAAAACTCAACTTGAGCGCTAGTTTCGTAGAATAAGTAATTGGAATTCCTGATTAGAAAATGGTGAAAACATATGACAGGCCTTACACATGTATTTTAGGTCTAGTTTCAAATATTACTTATATAGTACTTAAATGTAATAGGAACGTATTGTTCAGTTTATAGAAACGAAATAGTGTGGTGAAGTGAAGTCACATTAATTTATTACAATTATAATAAAAACTGCTATTTGGCACCTACAAGCAATTTGACCGCAATGTCATTTTCAATAAAGTTTCTGCACTTCTATATTATTTTTCTTAATTAATGTATTCATTCGTACATACGTATATACAATTCTTTTAGATTCGTTAAGATGACCAATTCAGTAAATAAAATGTGTGATAGAGTTAAATATTTAACATACGTAGTATATCGATATTTTAACCGACTTCTAAAAAGGAGGAAGCAAAATAAAAAAAAAAGAGGAGCGTCCACCGAAGCGACATAATGGGGGTCTCTCTGTACGTATTATTACTCTGTGGCGCAACGCAAAATGTGGGGGTGTGGTGGGGAGCCAACGTCCAACGCGTAGATGTCGCCGCGTCTGCGACATCTCGTCAGTGACCCACAAAGAGGTCGGCGGCCTCCCAATCCGGTAATACACGCAGAGTGACGGCCCGAGCTGAGGTTTCCTCTGGGAGCCCTCGAGCTAGTCACTCTTAAACGAGGTTTAGACCAGGCGCCCTAAGCGCCTTCGGGTCTGCAGAGGCCCTTCTGGCCAGCAGTGATGATGCCCGCGACAAAAAAAAAAGATATGCAAAAATAATTGACCGTATCAATTTTCCCATTTTTTTTGTATTCGCATTTGTTAGGATTTATAAATTATTTGTATACTACAACATTTTTAAATATGCTTCGTCTGCTTCACCAAATTCTTCCAAATTTGCGGACATGACTCTATCACGATCTAGTATTTGGGAAAAATTAATCCGGTGAATTATTTTTGCATGTCCTTAAATAATTGTCAAACTTATCGAAAATCTATGAAAAGTGCAAATTATTTTAGAAAAAGTGCAATTTTTTATGCAGTCACACTGTCGAAATATGCATTATTAATTGATATATCGATGTTTCAATACAGTAATCTTTCGTAAATCTTTAAAAAAAAAAAATACAACAAATTCAGGGATTTTTTATTTATAATTTAGAAATGTGTAAATTGAGAACTATATCCCCATATTATTTTTCTTTTTTATAACTATTTTGGTCGGATGGGAGGTAGGCGGTATCAACCTCGTACAATTATGTACGAGATTTTGATAATATGGCCACACGAATGCTTTGTATCGCCATTATAATATAATAGTAAAAACTAGTGTCATATATCAGAACTTGTAGGAATTTCTTACGCTTAGAAATTAATTGCATCATTTACCCGAAATTTGTTTATGGCAGCTATCCCGTGAACCTGGAAATCTCCGACTGTAAATTTCATTTGGTTCTTTAAATTTAGTCAAACATTGCGCAAATTGATAATTTCTCTGTTCCTCGCCTTTTCTAACAGCATGAAAACGCTGACTGAGAGCAGATTTTCAGAAAAATCAATTTAATAAATACATAGCTAAGAAATCGGCTCACTGTAGACACAGTGAACGGCATTCTTCTTTCTGCAGGGAGCGCAAAAGGTGCAACTCATACTGAGATGTTTAGTCGCATGACAACAGTCAAAATATACGACAGAAAAACGATGACAGTGAGGATAATCCTGAAATTATTTGGAGAGGAAATCTACACTAAATTATTTTACTAATTTTCGTAATAAAATAGACAGGCACATTTAGTATTTTTGAGATTTTTTCCTTCAGTAATATGATGTTTTATTGAGCAGGACATTTGCAATACATATACCTTACCGCTCAGTTCCACAAACCGAGACAAACGGAGCAAACCCACCACGGCACCCCCTTCCACCCTTGCTGTGGACCTATGCAACAT